>JBAMJV010008374.1:0-25975 GCA_037951105.1 Echinarachnius parma
TTTGTCAGGGTAAGTAACTATCCAGGAGTTGCTATTTGCCACGCTCGAACCCAATATTTACAAAGCAATTCTGTACCTGAAACTGAAAGCATAATTTTAACATGGTAATCATGTTCAACATTTGTCTACTGAGTATGATGGAACAGTTACAAATGTAAATGTCCATTGTTTTGCAATTTAACAAATGCATTGGAACACACGTGCTGTTGTAGAACAATCCATGTCCTGAATGATGTTCGCACTGTACTGTAACTTGCTTATTGTTAAAGATCCTTTCGAATTTCTGACAGGGATAACGTGTTCTCCTGCACTCTCAACCCCGAGTGACGGATCTGTGTCTTGCAACGACACCATCAACTACGACAGTGTCTGCACCTATACATGTGATACGGGGTACACCATGGCATCGGGTAGCAGTGAGCGCATCTGTACATCGTCTGGCTGGTCGGGATCTCAGGCAGTTTGTATTGGTAAGTAACTAGAATGGCATCGCGGATTTGCCACACTCCAGCCAATCGTTACCACAGTATTACCAAATAGGTAATTCTGAACTTGGGGGGAAAAAAAGAAGATTTGTATTCCTTTCATCCTTCCAATCCTCGTATTTGAATGGACGGCGCTTCAATTATAATGTTTGGTAAGGTTATGAAATTTGAATGACCATACAAGAGAATACAATGTATTTAATCAAAGTCGGTTAAGAACAGCTGCAATAAAAAATATATATAATACAATAGGAATAAATGGGATCCTACGCTTATTCGATGATTTAAGACAAATATTTAAAATGCTTACTCCTTTTGGAAAATTTACAAAACAGTTTTTGGATAATTGTTGATGATACATCTATTTAATTATTATTTTTTTAAAAGCATCACATGCGCAATTTTGGTTAAAAAAATGGTTGAAAACAATGCGTTTTTAGAGAGCGCCCTTGTGTTTTTAAAGGCTCTTCTTGAATTATAACAGACTTTGTATCAGGGGCGTCGATCCTGGGGGGGGGGCAGGGGGGCGGTGCCCCCCCCCCCCCCAATGAAAATTTTTGGGGGGGCGAACATATCATTTCGCCCCCCCCCCCCCCAATAATTCGAATATGAGGAAGAAAAAAATCGAGTGATATAATGCCAAAGAGGGGAAAGACACGTTTATCAATAATTAATCTTCAAAATAGCCGTTTTTTAGTTTGAAAAGGACTGTAAATCTCTTTTTTGCCGCGCGCTTCGCGCGCATACAGTTTCTCATATTGTAAGTTTCATTTTGGTTGCGGGAACTCACCTTTCGAAATGTGTTGGGAAGTGTAATTTCTCAAACGCACACCTCAAACGAAGTTTATTAAACCCTCATCTATAGATAGCACACCGTCACAGAAAATAAAATAATCTGAAATATATCTTTCAGTCAATTCGGTCCATAGGCGCTGAACGCAAATCAAATTGGAATATCATATGTCCCCCCGCATTTGAAAGTGGAAGAGATTGTCCCCCTCCCTTTGTCAGTATGTATGTTTGGTTCCATACTTATATACTTCATATTACGTGAAATTTCTGTCTCAGGTGTGCACCAAATCGCACAATTTCACGCCCCAAAATACAAAAGCTCCCTACTGTGGGAGGGGGACCCCCCCCCCCCCCCCCCCGCTCCTACACCCCCCTCCCACACCCCTCCCCCGCTCGGTCGCTTCGCTTCCTCGCAATGTCTCCCCTCCACTTTTGAGAAGTTGTTGACGCACTTGCTTAGTTTCATGGGAGCCCAATGCCCTAGACTATATCGATGGCTCTAAGGATCACGTGGATCCATCTCATGCAAGGCTCAATCTTTTCCTCGCTATACCCTTTAGCCACTGGCGTAAATCTGTCCGGAAAACACAATGCATTGGGGGGTCGAGCAATTGTTCACAAACGGTTTGTGAACAAACCCCCAATGCATTGTGCTTTCCGAACAGATTTACGCCAGTGCCTTTAACAATACGTTAAAGGGATCTAGTAACTTTGTTGATATGTGCAAAAAGTGATGAATGGTTGATGCAATGTATATTATTGTTATATCATATGTCCACAGGGTATTGTGTGAAAATTTCAAGTCAAATGGACATTGCATGACCAAGTAATGAGCGAAAATGCAAAAAGATATTCAATAACTCACTGCATGCACTTTGTACACAGAAGAAAAACTCGCCCGGAGTTTTTCTTATCTGAATACTTCGATCGTACATATCTTTGTAACGAAAGGGAAATTTGAAAAACCGAAACCTGTCCCATGATTGTATTGTTAATACGAATACAACGGGGTATGAGGGAACCGCTAGAATGAAAAAATTATGTTGAGGATTTGGACAATGTTACTAAGTCCCTTTAAGTACAAATAACTATCCAATAGGGAGATCATCAAAACAATTGTAAAACCATTTGGGTAGATTTTCAAAAATTTGTAGTCCCTTTAAGAGTAGGTTCACTATTTTATACAATGTTAACACCCATGATAGGAGCTGCAAATGTCTGAAATCTAAAAGCTTCCGGGGGCTCCGCCCCCTGAACCCCCATTATTGTCCCCAAATGTTGGTGCCCCCCAAAGTCAGGTCTTCGAGCCATCAAGACAATTTCAATTAGCGCATAATAAAACTTCCGGGCATGCCAATGTGGGGCTTTTCGCTCTCTCAGTGGTCACTCTGGAAAATGTTTCAAATTTCGCCCCCCCCCCCCCCCCCCCCCCCCACCCCAATCGCAAAAACGGATCGACGCCCCTGCTTTGTATTTAGTATTTTGTAATGTGTTATACATATCAGGCATTGTGTACTGTTAGTTTGTAATGTTATGGTGCAGGTTTCGTTGAGTAAAATGTAGTTTATCAAAACTGTACTATCCCTTTGAGGGGATTTAGTAACATTGTCCACAAATCCTCAAAACTTACTTGGAACTCTAGCGGTTAGTTTGTCACCTTGTTGTATTCGTTCTAACACAAGAATAACGGGAGGCCTTTGTTTTATTTTGTATATTTCTATTTCCCCTTCATTAAAGAGATATTTACGATAGAAATGTTAAGATATCAAACTATCCACTGGATAGTCGTAATCGTGTACAAAGTCGGTGCAATACGTTGGTGTATATTACTTTGCATTTTTGCTCATTACTCGGCAATAACACCCATTTAACACAAAATTCTCAGTAGACATATTAGATCACAACATACACATTGTAAATATCAACCATTCATCACTTTTGGCAATTGTCAGCACTAGTTACTAGATCACTTTAAAACGAAAAAGCACTCTCTTTTAGTTCGTCATTCCTGTATACGTCGTTCATTCAGAAAAAGGGGAATAAGGACCTTCCCGTATGATGTGAATTGCAGATTTATCTAAAATATATTTTCAAATCTAATATACATTTTACAATAATGTGCTTATTGATAATTGAATGATCTTTCGATTACAGGGATACCGTGCTCGTCTGCACTCTCAAACCAGAGTAATGGATTGGTGCTTTGCACGGACTACATAAACTACAACAGTGTGTGCACCTATACGTGTGATACAGGCTACAACCTGACATCGGGTAGCAGTCAGCGCACCTGCACTGCGTCTGGCTGGTCCGGCTCACAGGCAATTTGTCAGGGTAAGTAAAAGACGATGTCGGGTAAAAACGTCAGTGGTAGAAATGTCGGTGGAAACAATATCAGTTGTAAAAATATCCGAAGAAAAAATGTCTGTGGGAAAATGCTAGAGCATAAAATGTCAGATTAAAAAATGATGTCACAGTACAACGCGTCAATCGAACAAATGTCAAATGTAAACAGTTAAATTAAAAATAGAAAATAGGCTTTCCCTTGAATTTGAACATGGGAGCACCGAACGGAAGTGATGCAGCCTTTTTTGTATTAAACATTTCAAACATAGGGAAACTGGCACTTTTATCAGCTCTCTTTGACTGATAGCAGGCTTTTTACTTAGTCGTTTGTAATTTGTAATACCTTTCGAGCATAGTGGAGTTATAATTATTAGTCATTTGCATTGACAGAATGTTCAAAGTCTTTAAAGCTATGGAAAATAAAGAAATAACGGTTGGCTTGATTTTAGATTTAAGCAAAGCATTTGATTCATTAGACCATACTACACTGATTAATGTTGGTGAACAATTGGACAGCCACACGAAAATTCCGATTTTGCAATTGTCTAAAACTGTATGGTTTACCATAGCTAAAAAGATGTGTTAATATAAGCTTTTTGTATGAAACAAATATGTAGTTGTTCGCAAATTTGTGATGAGAACAATATAAAATCTATTCACACGCATAGATCAATTAATATAATCGATTGTACTTGGTGTTTAAGCTCAAACTATGAAAGTACATTATAATATGTATATGTCGAACAGTGCAATAGAGGTATGGCCCAATTTAATTGTCCTTTATATTTTCTGATTTTGTATCGGGTAATTTTGTCACTTAGTCAGCCATGAAAAGTAAAGTTTTTTTGTTTTTCACACAATAATCGCGTACAAAAAATCACATATATTTGTCTACGCGCACATTTCCCTGCATCTAATGGATAAAATGTATTTAGGGGGTACTTAGTTATTGCGCCTTATGTATATTAAATATATGTTTACAGATTCGCTCCTAAACTGCCCATCGGGATGGACACTTGGCAACCGGAAGTGCTACCTCTTCACCCGGGAGGTGATGACCTGGCACGAGGCCACGGCATACTGCGCCAGCCTGACTGAGGTAGGTTTTAATAACCGCTTAGTATGTTTGTTTTCAATTCGGAATAATGAAATAACAAAATAATTTCCGATTAAAATGCATTCCTACCGTAAAATTACAGTCTGGCACAGTGTGAACTCACTGTGTGGACCTTTGGGAGCCCTATCAAAATGTCGATACTCGAGACACTGTGATATTGGCATAAATAACAAAACAAATATTTTAAAAAGAGCACAATGAGCATACATTGGTTTTCCTCTTTTTTTTGCGAAAAACAGAAAAATTCACGATCATTTCGTCCAAATTATTATGCTGTATATAATATTTAGTAGTAGAGTTAGTACAGACTAAAACGCATATTCTGAGTATTTATTCGTTCTTTTTATAAAGGTTTGGGACGGGACTTGAGGTATTAGGACATATATATTGTGGCCCGCCTTTGTCCTTTTTTGGTTGAATTTAAATGACATCGAAGAAACAACCTATAAACTGTTATTTGTCTTACTTTCTTTGAATTGTTGTCCATTAGGTTTTGTACGGTAATTCGTTCCGATATCCATCTCTCCTGTACATCGATTCTGATGCTGAGGTTGAGATTTTTAGGAATGTCATGCCCGTGGATATAGTCAGATATTGGTTGAACTGCAACGACATCGACACAGAAGCCGTGTGGGTATGCGAACGAGATAGAGAAGAAACCTTCGGATCATACATAAGTAATTATATTTTTCTTTATTTTTTACTGTTGAAGTTAAAGGGATAGTTGAGTTCTGGTAAGGAGAGTACAGTTTTAGTGAAACTGAATTTTGGTAACCAAAACCTGCATCATTACATTACAAACTAATAGTTATAACTAGAAAGGAACACAAAATTACAAATGACGTAGTAAAGATCATGTTATCATTCAAAAAGAGCCGTTAAAACGTAAGAGGGCGCTCTCTAAACACTCGTCGGTTTCAACCATTTTGAATAAAATATTGTGCATGTGATGCTTTGTTGAAATAGTGATTAGATAGAGAAATAACCAACAACTATTTAAATACCTATTTTGCAACTTTTTTGAAAAGAGGAAGCATTTTTTTGAATTTGTAACGGCTGGTTCAAAATTCTCTAATAAACCCGGGGCCCCGGGTTTATTACAAATTGTTATATTTATGGATATTTCAGCCGTTTCTGAACCGATTTTGATCAAACAAAGATGATTTTATTGTTTAAATATTATGCTCTTTCAAATTTTACACTCAGTTTTTCATTACCTCACAAACCAATTAAGTAGTCTAGCGCCCTCTCTACCAAAACTCAACTTTCCCTTTAAACAGGGCCTAAATTGAAGGACGATTATTAACATTCTACAACAATTTGAGCACATGTCACCAGGCGTATCTGGACTACTGCCCCCTGGCCAATCACCCCCCCTCCCCCGACGATTGCCCCCTAGACAATTACCCCCCATAACAATTACCCCCAAGACATTACCTCACAAGACAATGACCCCTCAAGACAACTACCCCCCAGGACATTTACCCCCAAGACAATTACCCCTCAAGACAATTACCCCCCTCCTCCCAAGACAATTACCCCCGGCGACTACCCCACAAGACAATAACCCCCCGGAAAATCACCCCTCATACAATACAATAACCCCAACGACAATTACCCCCAAGAAAATTACCCCCCGGACAATCACTCCCAAGACAATTACCCCACAGACAACTACGCCCAAGACAATTACTCCCAGAACAATCACCCCCAGGACAATTAACCCCCAGGACGATTACCCCCAAAACAATTACCCCCAGGACGATTACCCCAAAACAATTACCCACCACCCGACAACTACACCACCGGAACAATTACCCCCAAGACAATTGCCACCGGACAACTACCCCCCGAGACAATAACCCCCGGACAACTACCCCCCATACAATGCAATAACCCCAAAGACAATAACCTCCAAGACAATAACCCCCCCCCCCCCCCCCCCCCGGCAAGACAATTACCCAACCGGACAATCACCCCCAAGACAATTAACCCCCGGACGCGAATTTGTTTTTCCTACGAACTGTTTGCCCGTGGCGCATGCGTATAATTGTCTTCTCCGAGACCGCATGAATATTTATATTTACGTCATTAGGCCATTCATCAACGCATGCGCCCGCTTCCCTCCTCTCTCTTCTTCTGTCTATGATGAGAATGTTGCACCAATTAACATAAAGATGAATTTAAGAAATATGTAAGGTATATGTATAATCTTGAAGAACTTAAGGCAGCCCTATGTAGGATAATTGGAAATACAATATGAGGTCAAGTTTCACACTGCGCAGAATATATTGTGAAATATGATGATTGGGTCACTCAAGACTAAGATGATTAATAAGAATGGTAGGCCTAATGAACACCAGTAATGGTAGTCTTGTTTGTCATAATTGTTGCCATCCTTTGATTTATGGGATCTTATTTCCAAGTTTATTTCTATTTCATTAATTTACCCCTTCTTTACATGTATCCCCTTTGTCTTCCTCCCCCCCCCCCCCCCCCCCCCCCCCACCCTTCTTTATTCAATATTATCATCGATGAATAGTCCATTTAGCAATATGTAAGGGATTTATTTTAATGATTTACATTTAATAATTGTTTTGTTATTATTTTTAACTTGGTTTGTTCAAAACGCCTTCTTAGCGTCCATGCTTTCTACTTTTGCATGTCTTCTTTCTCTTTCTCTAGCGATCCCACATCTGTCTCATTCCTTTCCATTCATTCTTTGCCCCCCCCCCCCCCCCCCACACACACACCCTCTCTCATCTTTCTTCATATCTCCTCTACACTCTTGTACGCTTGCTGCTTGCTCTTTATGCCAACTTCCTTTCTAAATGCGTTCATTTTGAAATATTTTGGACCTTTGAAAACAAGTTTAAATTATGATCTTGAAAAGCTTGTTCCTGATTCCTATGTCATTGTACTTTTGAAATCTTAAATATCACTAAGAGTAAACTATAGAGTATTTTTTCCAGCGACTTTCTCCTTATTTTGTATTGTACTTCCATTCCAACATATTGAAATTTATGTATGTTTTGTTCTTCTTGTAGATGCTGTGTCTGTTGACAAGTTATCTTGAATATTATTAAATAAAAGTTCTTGGGACAATGCAATATATTCGTATTGTTGCTTGCATTCTCCTTAATGTAATATATGTCTGGTCTAGAGTTTACTATTACTACGAGATCTTGTCTGATTTGAGTTGAAGTTGAGTCTTGTCTCTTTGACTTTGATGGCATGGCAAGCCTATCAATCAAAGAGACAAGATCTGATCAGACTAGATATGGAAGTAATAGTAAAACCCCGGACAATCCTCAACGAGTACCCCGCAATTCAGCAATACCTAGCTCAAAAACATCCATCTGGATTATGACTTTACCACTTCTAGTGGGAATAAACGATAACAAAATAATAAGGAAAATAGTAATAATGATAATAATAATAATAATAGTAATAACAATTATAATAATGAAAATATTGATAATAATAATAATAATTATAAGAATATTATAAGCATTTTACATTCATGTTATGTTGGGGCTTGTTCGATTACACAAGGTAATCATTTGCATGAACACAGAAGAACATGCCCACTTGCACATACAAACATACTCGCACAAACGCACATACACACATGTATACGCGCACAGACGAACATACAAATACACACACACATAATTGACGGGGGAGGGGTATCGTCCAGGGGTAATTAATTAACTAGGGGTTAATTGTCTTGGGTGTAGTTGTCTTGGGGGTAATTGTATTGGGGGTAATTGTCTTGGGGGTAATTGTCCTGGGGTGTAATTGGCTTTGGAGGTAATTGTCCGGGTTGTAGTTGTCCGGGGGTAGTTGTCCTTTGGGGGCATTTGTCTGAGGAGTAATCGTCCGGGGGGTAATTGTCCTGGAGAAGACCTAGAATCGTCACCAGGATAATGGGAATGCATGCACCGCTGGTCGCCATTTTCTAACTAAATAAGCTATTTTGTTCGTAATGCACTAAATTGAGTCGGTGTACATTCCGCACAGTGCGTAAGACGTTCGCAAGATTGCACCGCGCGTATGATTTTCGATTCCGGACTGCCGTTCTAGTTCATATTTTGTATCTGAAATTGTTAACAGTGGTATTGACATTTAGTGCTGAAAAAACAATAATACTAAAAAGCTAAAGAAGTATACTGCGTGAGCCCCCCCCCCCCCCCCCCACAAACACACATAATATACAATACATACTCGTCTCAAGTGCCATGTAAACACATGACACTAATATGCAAATTACAGAAATCCACTTTGTTGAACTAACAAATTAAAAGTATGACATATGGTTTGTGTGGTAACTTATGAACCATAACATCGTATTGCGAACAAATAAGGCGAATTCCATCCGTCGCCGATCAGATTGAACTGCGCACAGCCTGTTTGGCCCGCCGGAACTATCCGGCCGCGAATCTTTCAGATAGCCGATCGGCTAGCCCTGTTGCCACGCGCGGCGGGTTTTGTGTGTGCTTTGCATATGTAATGTGCTGACGAACATTTCAACATACAACCGTTGGGGATATATGTCAATGCACAGATAGTTTTCTATTTTTGCAAATATATAAAGTAGTAGGCGGTATCCTGGCCATTTTTGTTTAATCCCTTAGTAGTAAAAACATGTTCTGTCACATGGTTGGTAATAAGAGCATACATATCATTATATTGTGTTTGTGTGTGTGGCGTTTCCCACTACTGTCATTTAGCTTTAATGTAAAGAGTTTTTTGTAATACTTCCAAATGTACTATTCAAGCAGTAAAATTAAAAGGAAAGGCAAATGCGCTTTAATGCGCATGCATGTACGATGCGTGAAGAAGCTGCAGCCACGTGGCAAGCAAACGGTTTCTGCGATTGGCTGCATGTACTCAGCCTGTAGGAGAAGGGTGAGGATCTCTGCAGCGCTCATGGAATTTTCGACAGAAATTCTTGCATTTATAAAAACTTAGGATCGGATTTTACTACTGTACATGAGCCCTTTGTTTTACTATTTCAACAGTATTGATCATTTTTTTCGCTATTTTTCCCAGGTCGAAATTCCCATAGAACCAAGACCCATAGGAATCCTATAGACACCCATAGGCCTAATGGTTTCTATGGGATCCTATGGGTTTCAATAGGGAAAGTGGAACATGGGTTTCTATGGGTCTTAGGGATTCCTATTGGTCTTTCTATGGGTTTTGATTTTTGGGGACTTTCGACCTGGTAAATTTCCAAATTCACACATGGGTCATTAAAATTCACGCGTTTCTTGCTCAGGGGCGAATTCGGTCATTCAATTGTACAATACATGCATCCAATTTCGTTTACTTGCACCCCTTTTTCAATTTCGAGCAATCAAAATCACTCCACGTTCATTCAATTTCATTTTCGAGCACATACATTTATGTTCCGTCATTCAAATTTACACGGTCATGACGGACAGGCAGATTTGCGATTTGTGTTGCATTCAATTTCATTTTCAGGAAGTCAGTTTCCTACTTGGTGCATTCAGTTTAATTAACATGACACATTTTCTAAATTTTGTTATAGATTTAACTCAAAATTAAATGAAAATTAGCACAATCACACACACAATGACAATAATCCATGATTACAAACACATTATGTATGTTATACCAATGTGCATAAAAATACCCTACCCATAACATAGTCATTTTCAAGCACGTCAATTATTGCAACTTGTTTAATTACGAAATATATCAAAATCAATTATTGTTTTTTCTTTCATTGAATTCAAATATTCACATAAGTATTCTTCAACATTGATACTCAATCACCACTGGTCAAGTGAAATATACATTTGTTTGTGAAGAGTTATGTCAACTCTTCACAAACAAATGTATATTTTACTTGACCAGCGGTATATGAACATTTCAATTAAAATAAAGAGAACAAATTATATATAATTATATCGTTTAAACATATTACAGTTATGTGCTTGGGATGTCAAGATGTGTGTAAGGGGTGGGCATGCACACTGGTCTGCTGGTCAGCTAGTGAAGGTTTTGTGTTATTGCAAGCCATAGTATGGGCGTGACGCGCATGTGTGTTAATTTTCATGTAATTTCGCTATCAGAACAGACTATAAACATAACACATTAGTTAGGAAATTTGCCATATTAATCAAACTGAATGCAGAAGAAGGAAACTGAGTTTCTGAAAATTAAATTGAATATCACATAAACGTAAATCCGCTGATCGCGTGAATTTTAATGCACGAAACGTGAATATCTGTGTCCGAAAATGAAATTGAATGCACGTTTGGTGATTTTGATTGCTCTAATTTGAAAATGGGGTGCTCGTTAACGAATTTGGATGCATAATTATTTACTTTGAAAGACCGAATTTGCCTGTGAGCAAGAAATGTGTGAATTGTAATGACGCTTGTATGAATTCGGGTGAGAAAAGTATGAAATTGGCCGGGAAAACCATATTATTAATACAAATGCACATTTGTTAATGCAGAATTTTTATTAGACTGTTTGTTTATACGTCCTGGTTTTGTTTGTTGTTTTTTCACTTAAAAATAGCTCTTTATAAGCGCAGTAGAGTATATATTTAAAGGAGCTGCTGTATACAAATGTTCATATTATTATCATTATTAGGTCATTCGAATTTGTTATCGCTTAATAGCCGCTATGAAATTATGACATAGAAAATCACAAGCAATTTCAGTTTTCAATCAAAAATTACCATGCCCGAAGGAATAATGACCAGAATTTTCAAATATTCGTAATAAAATTTTCGTTATAGGATTTTTCTTTCTTTAGTTTTGATTTTTTAGGAAAATAAATAAAAAATCGTGGACAAAATTTGCAGTTGAGGGTTAATATTTAACCCAACAAAACAACAATTTACTGAAGAAACTATCAAAGAGCAAGTTAAAATAACATAAGGACCGTGTATCTACATGATATTCTTAACTAAATAGTTTCCTGGAAAAAATCTGAAAATGTAATGTATATCTCAGTTTAAGATTCATCTTTGTATTATTTTCTAGGTTTACCTTTCAGTGAAATACGTTTTGCAGATAATTCCCTATTTGTATTGTGATCCTACAAAGGAATTGTATGTCAATACAATGGAAACGAGCAGATCGCAATATAGAAGACAAGCATTTATTTATGCCCGTATTTATTTTTTTTAGACTGGAGAGTGGGACAGCCGGATAGCTATGGAGGAAATCAAGATTGTGCTTTCATCGAGGAGGAGATCCCTTTTGGAAAATGGAGTGATCTTGGTTGCGCCTATGATGGTCCAGAAGTGGTGTGTCAAATTATCGTGGACTGAAGTTAGCAAAGAGTGAAGTCATTTTAGTATGACTGGTAAAGGCAGCATTTTGTTATATGTTCTTTGCGGACAGTTATTTCTTGGTCCCTTATTCATTAAAACCCCGCTAGCTTGGTTTGATTAGTATTATGCTAAGTCCATTTTGAATGAGGTAGCTATGTATTAAATCCACGATCCTTCAGTTGCTACCTAATAAGGTTAACTTAGTGAGTACCTATAGGAATATTTGCTCATCCTAGTAAGGCAATACGAACACGGAGGGAGGATGTGTGTAGCACACAACTGTATTATTTCAAATAAACTTCAAATAAACTTTCAAATAAGCATGGAACTAAGGCAGAGTTGTTTTATAAATACGGTCACAGATGATCATGTATATACCGGGTTTAAACTACCAAACGCTGTGTGAACATGTCACATTGCGCTGTTAATATTATTGGCAATATTAGATACGTCGCAGATTTACTCGCATGTAACTAAAGCAATCTTGTTATTTGTGATACGCAGCGTAATCCTTCACATTTTAAGAGAGGAAAATTAGGAGCGGCACTAAGTGTTGAAGAAAATTTACAAATTATGTTACAACAGTGACACAGCGTGGTCAGACGCAAAGACACGTTATATGTATATTTCTATGTTTAATGAGTTTGTATCCTTATATTTGTTATCGTTTGGTCATTTTTTTTGTCAGGAGCAAGTGTTTCCTTTAAAATGAATGATGGAGTATTATGCTGGTACATTATTGTACAGACTAATTCTTGATAATAAATCTGTATTATTTATACCGCGTTAGTTGAATTGTGTTCGATTTGAAAGGGATAACAGAAATGACATGTTGACCAATGTAGAGAAAAAAGGAGAAATAGTACATATAATCATAATCAATTGTGATGGTGACGCTTAATATGTTTATTATGTACAAAACCATTTGTATGATCAATATGTAAGCCTGATGACGTGTTAGTTGAAGTGCGTGTTCTTTCAAAAGTTTGTTAAAAAGTATATGCTGACAAATTGAAACAAACGTAATAATTCTAAGATAATATAATATTGTTTGTCTGCCTAAATATAATTCATTTAAAGGGATCAAGTATCATTGTCAAAATGCTTACAACTTAGTTTGAAATCTAGTGGTTCTTGCATACATCATTGTATTCATACTAGCAAGAGAATTATGGAATAGATTTCTGTTGTTCAAAATTATCCTCCGTTATAAGGATATGCATGATTTTAGTATTCAGATTCATACTTATCCAGTAGATAATAATATCACTTTTCATTTTCGCTAAATACTCGGTCATATGACATTAATTTACCGTTGAACCTTCACAGATCACTCAGTGGACGTATACAATCACAAACATACATATTTACCAGCTTTCGCACACTTGAACACAATTACTAGATCATTTAACTGTACGTACAAATATATCGGTAACAAATAATTATGTTTGAATCATATCATACACATATAATTTGACGTGTGTTTTTTCTCAACAGTTTACTAGAAAATAAATAAGCTGACCAATGAAAGAAATAGTTGTACAGTATTGTGTTTTTGTCGCTAAATGTTATTTATTTTTTTCATTGTAATTGACCATTCTTAATACTCAATATGTATCAATTATAACGTGTTTATAGATTAAGTGTATTTGGTTTCAATATATATATTTTCTTTTTAAGAAGTACATATAATGAGAGTACAAAATATGTTTGTGTCGCTAAATTTAATTTAGCTGTCTAGTAAAGAACAATTACTACTAATAAATATATGGTTGAAGTTTGTTTTGTCTCAAAAGTATACTAGAAAGTAAATGCTGAACAATATCAACATACTTATAGTAATAATAAGAGAATAGTGTTTTTGTCGCTAAATATACTCGCTCTTATTGTATTAGAACAATTACTAATCATCAATTATAATGAGTTAAATTAGGTGATTTTGTTTCAAAGGTATTATAGAAAGTCAATGCTGACAAAGGTAAATAGTACTCATAATGATGATAAAATGTGTAAGTGCCACTAAATAATGCATATTTTGTTTAAAGGGATAGTACTGTTCTACTCTAACTGAATTTTAGTAAGCCAAACTTGCCTGATACCATCACAAACTAATAATCATAGCTCCACCATCCCCTAAAGATAGAACAACGTACACACGGCTATGGCAGGAGTATGTTATCATTCAAAGAGCAGTCGTAAAAAACACTAGAGGGCGCTCTCTAAAATAACATGTTGGTCTCAACTATTTCTCATGAAAAATTGTGAATGTGATATTTTGTTTAATTACTGACAAAAAGTGAAATCATCAACAACTATTAAAGACCCTGTTAGGGTGTTTTTTCGTAAAATCTTAGCATTACATTAATATTTTGTTTTAATTATCAAATAAATGTGGGTTCCAAATATGTTCAAATCGGATTTATTGATTGTCATTTTTGCGGTTCCTGAACCGAATTTTATCCACAAAAAAAATTTACCTTGGAAATATCGTGCTTTTACAAAAATAACAATTGGTTTTTCATTGCCTCACACATTAGTAATTTCTTAAAGCGCCCTCTAAACAAAAGCTAAACTATCCCTTTAATTGTACAAAACAATTATTCGTAATAAATATGTTTTAATCTAACGTTTTTAGTGCATAAGTGTTTCGTTTCAAATGTATGATAAATGTCAAAAAGTATACATATATAATTTGTATACAAATGTGGAAAACAATTTTCATGGGGTTTCATGGGTTTCGCTGTTTTTCATTATTCTAATTCTACAAATGTGTATGAAACTGTGAATCATACAGTTTTCACTGAAGTGTGTTATGTCTTGAACGTATGGTGGAAAGCAAATATGCTGACAAAGGAAAACAAATAATTATACTAATGATAATAGAACTGTGTTAGTGTGTTGTATCGCCAAATGTAATTTCTGTATCGTAAAAACAATTCTTTATTATCAATCGATATGTATCAATACTAGCGTGTTAGATGAATTGTATTTTGTTTCAAACTATAATGTTTATAAGTAATGCAAATAAATACAGAATGATGATTGTATCGCTAACAAAAATATATATATACTAGTACAAATGTATTAATCATGATTGTATAGGTAATTCTCGTTTTGTTTCAAAGAATATAATAGACAGTTTATGCTGACAAATGTAAAAAGGAAGCTAGAATGATGACGTTAATATAATTGCTTTCATGTCGCTTAATATAATTTCCATAATTGTATGATTTCAAAAAATATTGCAACTAAATCCAATTTATATTTCTAATTGCGGTACAACAGAGGTGTGTATAGTTGTTCATAAGTATAATAGAAATTGTACATAATAGTTGTTGAAATTAAATATGTATTAATCATTCTACAAAATTATAGCTCAGGTGTGTTTCGTTTTAAAAACATTTATATAAGAATCTAGTAATAATAAGTATAATGTCATTATTTGATGTCGCTATACAGTATATAATTTCCTTAATTGTATATAACAGTTCGTAATACTAAATCTAAATAACAATGGATAGTACAGTTTTTGTCAAGCAGAATTTGAGAAATTAAAACTGCAAATATAATTATAAAATGAAAGCTATTATTCAATAACGCTTAAATAGTATGAAATCGTATACACGGATAAGTTTGATACGGGGTTGTTTTCAATTTTGTGTAATGTTTTAATAATTTTGTCATCAGAAATGTGAATGTAATTTTTGGTTAAAATTATTCATTAAGAAGATCATCAAAACCATTTTAAAATCATGTTGGTATAGTTGGAAAACAAATTAAGGAGTTGTAAATATTTTTAGAAAGTATTGAATAAAATTGGTCCCCAACATTGATGCCAAACGGATATATTTATGGACATTTCAGCTGTTTCTAGACCGATTTCGATAAAAAAAAAAACATTATTCTGACATCACAATTGTGTGCTTATTTGTTTTCTTTGCTTCGTTACCTCACAAGCAAATATTTCTCAAAGCGTCCTTTAAACCAAAATTGAAGTACCCCTTTTTTATAATGTGTAAATACAAAAATCGTGCTGATAAATGAGAAAAAATATTATAGTAAAATTGTTTCTGTGTCGCTAGAAATAGTGTTAAAATCAATAATTAATACAAATATGTCTTTAAGCTCCTTAAAGACAATACGAAAATCTGACTTTTGCCGATTTAAATTCTTAATACGTCATAAACCTATTCCTCCAATGATAACCTCTTATTTATGTAAACATTGGTACGTCAATGATAAGTCAATTTTGAATTTATATTTGACGGCGATCGATACGATGGCAAAGTATTGATACAAATCAATTTAACCCCTTTCTCTGAATAAAAACAAATCTGCTCTAGATGTGAATTTTTAGTGGAATATTTGTCATTATTTCTGTTACTGTATACATTTCTTGGGGATACTAAGCAGCGGGCGACTATGTTGAAATGTGCTAATTCAATTTTGTGTCAACTGGACCGGTTTATACTCCGCACCATGCTCAATAGGTTGGCAATATTATAAGACCGCGCATCCGGGTTACTAATCCAAACCAAATTTAGTTATAGCGTACCAAAGATGTGACGTCATACAAATCTATGTGTAGAATGTCTCAATTTGAACTTCATTTTCCAAAAAGCATAACAAATAATGCCCAAAAGTTGAACATCAATTGAATATGTGACGAATTGGCTGAGATTTGACCATCCGAATACATTTTTATTATGAAATCAAAGTTATTTTGCTAGTGTTAGTAATGTTATGAACCAGAAAAAAAACAGTGAATTCCTATTGAAATAAATAATTAATTCGGATGTGCATATCTCAGCCAATACTTAACATATTCGATCAATTTGTCAACATTTGGATATTATTTTGTATGCTCTTTCGGAAAATTAAGTTCAAATTTTGAAATTCTAAAAATAGGTTGTTAATGTTGTCACACTTGACCACTCTATAAACAAGTAATTTGTAAAGTCATTCTCTTGATTTCCAACAGATACTTTTGTTCATAATGATAACGTGCACCCACAACTTGTTCGATGGTGAAATCATTAACAATGATCAATCGAAATGGCAATGAATAGTGATAACTATTTTAATTCACCTTGTTCTCTGAAGGTGGGAAATGTGTCAAATATTTGTTGATACGTCTTGTAATCCTAAGGCTTAATCAATTCCTAACTCTATATAGAGACATAGTAAAGTGTAATTATCATAATGTCAGATGAGAGTCGTATACAGCCTAGCTTTCGATCCTAGCAGAATCTTCGTCAGGGCACAAATGACAGTTACTACAGAAAAAACACAGAATATATACCAACATAAACACATGTATGGAAGGGGGGCTGGAAAGAGGAAAGGAGGCGGAGACACAAAACAATGAAAGCAACTGTGAGTGGGTGAGTGTCGGGACATAATGTCACAGTAAGTTCACTTTTTATGTTAATCCGTTTGACGTTTCATCACGAACTAGAATGGTGACATCATTAGCAATGCGTCAATCGAAATGTCGATAGCAAATCCATATTGTCTTGACGATCTCACAACACATTTTTCCATGGTCAATATTTCACCTTGTTCTTTGACTAACATGAATTATGTTCCGCCTGCGCATTTCTGGCGAATATTCATTACAATTGTTGTATGTGTATGGCGTAATTACAAACGAGGAATGATTAAAAATTATTCTCTTGAAGTCCATCAGATAATATTTCGTCATAATAACGTGTACGGCATTTATTTTGTTTAAAAAAAGACATAATTAAAAATGCGTCAATTAAAATAGAAATGATAGAGTTAAATTGTCATGACGATGTCACAAGTAAATAATAATCCGATCAAGATGGATCATCCCTACTGGTGTCACAGTGTGGACAATAACACACACTGTAAACACACAGTGACCATAATGTGAACACACTGTGAGCGCACTGTCGAAACAGTGTAAAATTGCCTGCGTTCACAGTGTGTATCTCAGCAATTTCGCAGTGTGCTCACAGTGTGCTCACAGTGTGATAGGTGCTCACACTGTGAAAATGCTCCAATTTAACAATGTCTACAAAGTGTGCTGACACTGTGGCCCACACTGTGAAACACAGCGTGTTCACACTGTGGCATACTGTGTTATTTCTGGTATAGGGACATTTTCCCATGGACAATATTTCACCTTGTTCTCTGACTAAAATATATTTCTTCTACCTGCGCATTTCTGACGAATATTCATCACAATTGGTTTATGTCAATTCTTAAATATAAACGAGTGATGTAAAAAGTTTTTATCCTGATGTCCATGATATTTCATCATGATAACGTGTTCCACAATTTGTTTAAATGACGACATAATTAAAAATGCGTCAATCAAAGTGTTAGTACATCACAGGGAAATATTTAAATAAATCTGCCCTTCTTTTCGCTTTTGTTGTCACGATTGTTGTAATGTTATAGCTAATTAATTCTTATTTATAAACATGGAATTTGTTAAGTTAAATTCTGATCAGTTCACAGTAAGATTACTTTCGATGTCAATCAGTTGCCTTTTCATCACGAAGGTATAACTACTTTTGTTAAATTGCCGCCATTGTTAGCAATGTGTCCATTGAAATGACGATGACAAATCCATATTGTCATGACGATCTCACAAGTAAATATTAACCCGATCACGACTGATAAAATTCATCTGCTCTACTTTGTTAAACATATCGTTTACGATTGTCGTAATTCTAGGGATAATTCATTCTTAATTAGAAACGAGGGATTTGTAAAGTTCCATTTTGATCATGTCACCAGTTGACTTTTCGACACGAACGTGTACCCACAATTGTTCCTCAATGGTTAGGATTGCAATATAATTAACTATGCGTCAATCGAAATGTCAATACAAAATTCATATTGTCATGCCGATCGACAAATAAACATCAAATGACGATGAACCAGTGTCAAGTAGTAACTAAGGGAATACTGTTTGAAAGTTTGGTCGCAATCCGTCAAAAAAAATAAGAAGACTATTGATCAGTGAAGTTATCCATGAATTTGTTTATGGGACTCAACAAGGGTGACCATATACATGATATAAGAAAACATTAAAAGAAAATGAACATCTTGTGCGTAATACAGATTTGAAGTTGTCCACAAATTTGCCAGATTGCATTGCTGATTTGAATCCCCCATGAAAACAGATTGATTTCCTCCAGGTAATTATCTTAAAGGGAACCAACACAGCTAAATAATGTTCTAACAAACATCAAGAAAAGCAAAAGAGAACAGTTTTAGTAGTTCATTCAAGTATGCAACAACAACATCAGAAAAAAAAGTTTTCAGGAAATGTAATCAGAATTATCAGAGTTTAAAACTCATCATTATACCTTATTATATGTTTATGGGTTAGCAGATTATTATTTCAACAAAACATCACATGCATAATTTTATAGGAAAAATGGTTGAAATCAATGTTTTTTTAGAGAGCGCCCTCTTGTATTTTAATTTTTTTTTTCATGATAACAGGATTTTTACTTAGACGTTTGTAATTATCTATACCTTACAGGCATGGTGGAGTTATAAGTATTAGGTTGTAATTTAATTTTGGTTACTAAAGCTCAGCCTTACCAAAAGTGTACTACCCCTTTAACCCAAAACTGTACCATCCCTGTACGACACGATTTCTCTCCATGTCCGCTTTGTCAAATTGCCTGATTTTGGAGAAATATGCGTTTCTAGTGCACCTTGTCAAATATTGTAGTACGTGACCACTTCCATGGTTACATTATTTCCGACATATAAATAATGGAGTTGAAAAGGCTTCAATATTGTCATTTATATTCATTGATTTATCATCGCGAACGTGTAGCCTTCATATTGTTATAACGATGATATCAATACCAGTTTGTCGATGAAATGTCAACGTCAAAGTCATATTGTCATGACGACATCACAAGTTAAAGGTAGTTCAGATTCGTCAAATCAGATGCGCGGCGCCATCTTACTTTCGCGTTGCGCACGGTGCGTAATGCACGTTAGCTTAGGACACACGGTAGTAAATATTATCCCCATAGGCTTACACACTAAACACCATAATTTCAATCCAAGATAAAATATAAACGATTGCATGAAGTTTCCTATTTTTTTTGATATATCTCTATATCATGGTAGATCTATCAACAGAAAAAATTTTAAAACAATTGATGCAGCGGAAAATTAATAAAATGAGCCTTGAACGAAGAATACATATTTTGTATTGGTCTTGTCTACAGGATTCCAGATCTCCATGCTTTGCACTGAATAATCAAAAAAAGACATCATTTACCAGATTTATCCAGAATTTGGGCTTATTATGGAAGATAGCATTACCTTAATGCCAAATCCAACATAAAAATACAGATAATAACAACTTAAGTATTGTTTCTGATTTATTTTCTGAAAAAAAATGACGTCATTATTCCTCCGCGTTTTTGAGAAAAAAGTCGAAAAGCCTGAATTACACCCGTGCGCCCTTTAGTGTTATGCAGTGCGCGCAAACTAGCCTAGTTCAAAATGGCGACCCGCTGTGTAGCATCCCCACGCTTGATGCCCTTTAAGACATAACAAGTTCCATGTCCGCTTTATAGAATTGCATTGTTCTGTGAACAAATTATATGGGTGGAAAAAGGGGACTGTATCTGTCAATAATCTCGACCGCCTAATTATAGGGCTGCATCTGTTCCAAAATCTTAACAAAGCACTGGTAAAGTTTATTTATCATGATGTCATCGCAAGATCACTTCACACTTCTGTGACGACCGTCTGTGTATTGTTTCCCGAAATGACTGACATATTTTTTGTTTTACATTATGGCAATTGAAATGTCAATGCGCCTTTTGACAAGCCCTTGGAGCTGAATAGAAGACAGGAACAATTGGCGAACGTGACTAAAACACGAGCGCCAAGCCCTATTTTCATATTGTCGGCCCTAAATTGTCATCCATTAACTGTTTAAACTTTAACAGAAATCACTCGGAGTTTCATGGCAGCATAATAATGAAACGGGTTTTTATTTTTCAATAGGTCTCTCTGATTATGGAGATAATAGTGTTCTGGAAAGTTTTTCGTTTGTAGTGTAAAGTCTCCTACTTCAGTAAGTTTTATCGTTCCCAGTATCCGAATTCGGATACTTCGCGAGAATGATAGGGGATACAAACTGACATCACTTTTTCACAAATTTGCACTAAGTAAACTGTCATTGTTATTTTACTATGAAACATTGCTAAGCGATTTGACTTAAACAATTAACTGTGGAAAAATCTTATAAAGTGAATGTATCAGTGCAGCGGCCAATCAAGGAGCGCGTTTATCACCTATACGTTACGCATCCGCGTGGTATGTGTGTGATGTGCGTATCAAACAGTTGAGGTATGTGGTACCGCATGTGTATGCTGTATGCGTGTGTGTGTGTGTGTGTGTGTGTGTGTGTGTGTGTGTGTGTGTGTGTGCGTGAGTCTGTCACACTGTGAAAACACTCCAATTTAACAAAGTTTACACAGTGTGTTGACACTTTGGCCCACACTGTGAAACACAGTGTGTTCACACTGTGGCATACTGTGTTATTTCCGTTATAGAGATATTTTC
The DNA here is from genome assembly GCA_037951105.1 of Echinarachnius parma. Taxonomy (NCBI): domain Eukaryota; kingdom Metazoa; phylum Echinodermata; class Echinoidea; order Clypeasteroida; family Echinarachniidae; genus Echinarachnius; species Echinarachnius parma. The sequence continues at coordinate 21,644 of JBAMJV010008374.1, forward strand.
CCATGGTCAAAATTTCACCTAGTTCTCTGAATAAAATGTATCTGTTCTACCTGCTAATTTTTGACGAATATTCATCACAATTGGTATGTAGGGCGTAATTAACTCTGATCTTAGTTCCATGATTTTTCAGTTGAGCGATTATGCTTGAACTTAGGGTTGGATATTATTTCTTCTGTTTTGTTTTCTCTTGCAGGGAACCAACATTCCAACATTATTTTCTAACAAATGGTTGCTATTTCCACCAATGATTCTAGAATACCTGAACCCTGTTCGCATTACATAATAAGCGCGCAATGACGTCACTTGGGCAACGTATACAATCGCGTATGTTAAGGGGTGAGGCATAGCAAGTCACGGAAGGCTAGAGTAAACATGTTATATTGTGTAATTATGATTGTTTTTTATGCAAACTTCTAATTAGCCGTTTGCAATTTTCCATACCCTTTGAGCATGGTTGAGTTATATCTATTAATTTGTAAAGTTATAATGCAGGCTTTGGTCACTAAAATTAAGTTTGACCAAAATTGTACTATTTCTTTAAGTTTTCCCGTGTTTATTGTTTGTTATTACTAGGTCCGATTCTTCCGATCGCGTGATTTGCTGCGGAAAATAAATCGGCGTTTATTGCGTACCTTGTTAATTGCTCTCAAACCAGGGCTTTGTTATTTCCTAAGCGTAAACAAAAGGAGTTTTCAGTTTGTTTCATATCAAAGTCATAAATAGTAAATATAATCACGATCGTAAACCCTCGATATTGTCATTACGATATGATTATTGGTTTGTCGATTGCAATGTCTCCACGTTGTTAAATTTCGTAATTACAATAATATTACAAACTTGTCATTCAAAAGATCAATGCCAAACCTGTATTGTCATGACGACCTTACAAATAGACATTTATACGAAACGATGACCATATCCGCTCTATAGAATCGCCCTGCTCTCAGAACTAATTAAACCGGCGCTGCTTGCGTGATTGTCTTACAAATCTCTTTCACTTAAGGTCGTTTTATTTGTATATCAACTGCTAACCTCTAATCGATGATGGCGATCAAACTTTAAAAGGGAACGAAACGCTAACAATTGGGCTTAAAATACTGCATAATTCCTCTCACCTCTAGTCGAGTATTTTATCTATATTATATATATATATACAAGCTAAAAGTAAACTTAATTATACAGCTTCCGTTTCTTCCTACGTTTAAATATTTGCAAAGAATAATAATAAATGAAAAGGAAGAAATAGTAGCGTAGCTTAAATAAGCAATGTTCCTCCCTTTTGCTCCTCCCAAATTAAAAAAGGCATGAGTTGAAAAACTGTCTTCGCCAGACTCGAACATACAAATGTATATAATAAATATTAATTAATGTATAATAATGGAAATGTTGAATGTTTTTCAAACCGTTATAAGCTGACTACTAAACATGCTGAAGACTGCCATGTCATAACAACATCGGGTTTAGTAACTATACTGACGTATCAGAAAATTCAACAGAGCGAATGTTTTATCATGGTTAAACATTCGCTTCAATCTGTTGAATTTTCTGATACGTCAGTATAGTTACTTAAAGGGATCTAGTAACTTTGTTGACATGTGCAAAAAGTGATGAATGTTTGATGCAATGTTTATATTGTTATCTCATATGTCCACAGGGTATTGTGTGAAAATTCAAGTCAAATGGACATTGCATGGCCAAGTGATGAGCGAAAATGCAAAATGATATTCACAGAAGTACACAGAAGAAAAACTCGCCCGGAGTTTTTCTATCTGAATACTTCGATCGTACATATCTTTGTAACGAAGGCAAATTTGAAAAACCGAAACCTGTCCCATGATTTATTGTTTAATACGAATACAACAAGGTATGAGGGAACCGCTAGAATGAAAAATTTATTTTGAGGATTTAGACAATGTTACTAAGTCCCTTTAACCCGATGTTGTTATGACATGTTAGTCAAAATGAACACATTTTGCCGAATACAGGTATGTTGTGTAAATCCCTCATACGTTGTGTCTCAGATACGGTGCGTGAGTGCCTGCGTGGGGGGCACCGTGCGGGGGTCGTGGGTAGTACTTGATATTTTTTCTTAGTTATTTGCAGGGAATAAAAGCTAGAGAAACACCCACGTAGCCCCCTGGAGCCCGCCCCGCCCACGCACGCAACAGCCCACGTTCTACGCTCGCACTGCCCACGCGATCACCACTGCCCCCTCGCCATGCACGCGTAGCACCTTCGCGCTACCCACGTCGCACCCGCGTACCCCGCACTGGCCCACGTGAAAAACCTCGATTAATTGAATTTTCTACGTAGACCAGGCGGATGATGATACGACCACTCCCAGTCATGGGTCTCATCCGACCCCGTAGGCGTAGCGAGGAGTCCACGGTAGATATTTTGGGGTTGTACGCGGCCCCTCGCGGGTAGCCCCGTGCGCCACGACGCAAGTAGTTTCAAGCTACCTGATCCCCGCGCAGCCTCATTTTTCTACGTAGAGAAAATTGGACATGCACAATTTTTGGTCTACGATGATTTGTCGCGGCTACCGCGTAGCTGGTACATGGATATAGGGGTGCAGGGTATAGAGTGGTGAAGTGTGATGTCATAAATGATGTCATAAATTTTCTTTTAAGAATGTTCAATTTTGGACTTCATTTTAAGAAAGAGCGTACAAATAATTGGTCCAAATACCAACATTGAAAAAATAGGTTACATATTGGCTGAGATAGATTTTGTTTGTCAATATGCAATCAGAGTTATAGTGCTACTGGTTCTAATTTGAAAAAAAAGGTTTTTATTGACATCATCTCTTCTGTACTCTTATTACTTTAGATAGTTTAAATATGATTTGAGCATCATTTCCTTTTGTCACTTGAGAAAGGATGACGAATTCACCAGAATCAGACAGCATCGATTGGACGAATTATAAGAGGAGCACAACATACTCTTATTAGCATTATCCGGGCCCTTGACCAGCTGGCGGCGGCGGCAGCTGACAATCAGAAACGATAGTGGGTTCGCCCCTGGATCGAGCGCCGCCCGATTATAGGAAGTACCACACGCTCATGCATAAGTTTGGAGAGAGAGTCCCCCTGGGGATTTTGTGGGGTTCCTCCGCATGGAACCAGCTAGGTTTCAAGAGCTGCTCCTCAGAGTTTGGCCCCCGCCATCACCAAAGGGGCGAGAAGGGAAGCCTTGCCGTCGACCTCTAGATCTGGTTTTCGAAGTTGGCTCGTACGTTCGCGCGAAGTATTTTTGTCCCGGTTAAGAAGCAAAGCAACAGAATCACCTTGATTTTTAAAAATAAATCCAATCATGAGTCTGCCATCGCTCGTGTAAAAACGACTAAACTTAATTGTCCCCCTCGTCTTGCCCCGCCTCGCACCTGCGCGCCACCCCCGCGTAGCACCCACGTACTACCCCCCGCATTGCCCACGCGAACTAAAAATTGCACTTTCATACGTGGACCCAGACCTAGGTGGACTGTGACCACTCCCAGGGTAGAATTTGACCCACGTAGAGAACAGGGGCGCGTAATGAAAAAATATTACTGTCTACGTGTGCGCTACGCCTACGTGGGTCGGATGAGAAAATGGCTTGAGTCATCAAAGTGTAGGAACAATCTGGCCGGAGTTATTTTGCTCAAACATTTTTCGTCAAAACAGTGACTCTTTTTGATTAGAGGGGACTTATTTTTGTGTTGTGTTTATGTAATAATGGTGGGGAAAGGGACCATTGTGCGGACTGATCTTTTTATCCAGCACCCAAAAATTGTAACGATCTGGCCGAATTTAAGAATATTGATAATATGATCATGATTCACAAATGAGATCATTGCCCCGCCTATTCCGGACTGCGGCGCAATGAATCTGAAGTGTACGACGGGCTGTGATTGACTAATCACAATTCACAGCCTGGCGCATGCGTGTGTTCCCCATGGGCGTTCTCAAGGATAGCTTAGCATAGTGCGTGTTGGTGTGTTCCTATGCATGAACGTTCATTAAGATAGAACCAACACGCTGGGCTTAGCGGATCAGTACTCTCAATCGCAAAGCACCTGTATGTCTATTTGTATCTTCGCCTGAATCTCTGCAACCAAAATCGCATCATACTGAGGTGTACAAGAACAATTACACATAGGTAAGTTTTATCAGTTATTTTTGACGAGGAGTTTTATTAGTTTAGACTTCAATCATTATTGAACAATTATTAATACTGTTATATTTTTAAATATGTGAATGGTACACCTATTTAATTAACATAACGACAATTTTTAAAGAAAATGATATACAATGTCATTCAGGGGGGCGCCATTTCAGCCAAACATTGCAG
>JBAMJV010008375.1:0-82881 GCA_037951105.1 Echinarachnius parma
GCCTTTGAAAAGATACTTCAGTCATGTATCCACATATGTTTAATACGTTTGATACTTTGAATATAGTGTTTGTAATATTTTTATTTGAGAACTAGCTAAAATAATTCCCCAGGAAAGATGCCTCCCCCCCCCCCCCCCCAAAAAAAAAATAAATAAATAAATAAAATAAAATAAATAAATAAATAACAAATAAATAAAAAATAAATAATATATAATAATTTGGCAAATGCAATACAAAACATAAGAGATCATTTAAAAAAAATATATATATAAAAAATGCATGCCCCCCAATAAGTTGTGTGCCTCTCACGCTATGCCACTGTTCAATAGCTGTGGTACAAAAATGTCCATGCTGAGCCATTTTAGAAATTCAAACTAATGAGGGAAAACATGAGACGCCCTGACTTTTGTTGTGGTTGCATGAGTGGTTAACATGTATATTCTCTGTGCATGTTGCTTTGGTTCTTATTCAAACAAACATATCATATTATAAAAGGAACCCTCTTATTCAAACGATTTAACATTAGTTTTTGTTTCTTTCTTTCAGGTCAACATTAGTCTGTATTTAAATGAAATATTCAAAGCTGATATATCCCTGGATGAAGTAGTCCTGGTGCCAGTCCAGGCCTACCTGGAGAGACTAAACAACCTTCTTGTTCAGACCCCAAACAGGTAAATGCAATAGTTACAATCCATTAATTTTCACAGATAACTTGGAATAAACACCCCAAAATGATTCTTTGATGTATAATGAAGTGATTAGTTTCAGTAAATCATTACTCTTTTTTAATGTGTTTTCAAAAATATGTTATCAAAATGTTTTGAGTCATGATTACTATTAAAAATTATTCATGGGTCTGCAAAAACAGACTAGTTTTATTGTGATTGGAATATAACCAATATGTTTATAAGATGATCTTTTTGTTCATAATGAAGTATTTCATAATGATGTATTTCTTGAAACTTATGTTTCTGATGGTGCTCTACCAACTGAGCTAGAAAGCTCTTGTGATGGTTTATTCGTCACTAAAACCCCTTTTTAATGCTTGTCACAGTCAGAAGCTATATAATTATAAACCTGATACAAACCCGAAGGATATAGAAATCAACTTCAGGATGTGCGAGAGGGATCACCAGGAGGATTATGCAGCTTTTTTGTTTAAATTATTATTATTTTTATTTTTTTTATACCGCAGATTACTCGCAGACTACGTCACGTGGTATGTTATCAAGACGGTGCTCAAGTACATGCCCAAGATTTACGAGGACATCATCGTCGAGTACAACAGCATCTTTAGTGGGTCCAACACGACCGAACTGCTCTGGGAGAAGTGCGTGAAGCGGACAGATGGCCACTTTGGCTTTGTGACAGGAGCCCTCTTTGCTAGGGAGATTGTAACTCCGCTCTTTAGGAATGAGGTATAATTATTACGTTATTTTTTAAAGGTGCTCTTAGGTATTTGCATGCAAAAATGTGAAGACATGTGAGTAGGTGATAGTATGGTTAGCTTTCATGTGCATTTTAAGTTTGGTTTATTAAAGTGAAATAACCATAATATTTACCTCCGCCAACGAAGTTGGAGGAGGTTATGTTTTCGGTCCCGTTTGTTTGTTTGTTTGTTCGTCACCAGTCTCCTGCACACAATTTCACAGATATCTCAACCAATTTTTCGTAGAAGCTTTGTGTTCATCTAGAGTAGAACCCATTAAATTTTCAAGGTCAAAAGTCAAAGGGCAAGGTCAAGGTCATGCAAACATCAAAATTTGAGTGTTGGCGGAGGTATTGCACTCCCTGAGTGCACTGCGTCTAGTTACATGTTGTCTTCAATGTCCCATCAACCATATAGTCGATACGAGGCTATATTTATGAAGAAAAAAAGCGGTTGACTGTTCAATTGTTTAAAAAGGTGCTTTGCCTTTTGATCTCAAATTTCATAATAATGAGTAGTAATCTACCCTAGTCTTTATATAGGTTTAGGTAAAATTAGATATGATTGGAGGGCATCTTCAAAAGTCAAAATCCTGACAGTTTCTTTAAAATCATGGGTCAACAATAGGTATCTGATTTTCAGACCATGTTGGCTATCGACATTAACTTTGAAATATGCTTTTTAATTTGTATAGTTTTTTTATTTGTAAACGTTATGTTATAAATGTAATTTGTGAGGGGTGGATGTGTTCCTGACAGAGCAGTACGTTGTATTAGAATGAACAGTACAGTATGTCCCAAATACAAATGCTAAATATTTTCTGCATTTCTAAAACCAGACTCGGGATCTGATCCAGTACATCCGCGATTCGTTTATCGACAACCTGCCAGACGTGGAATGGATGGAGGATGAGACAAAATTGGCTGCGAAAGAGAAAGCTCTCGCCATCAGACCCAAGATTGGCTTTCCCCTTTGGATAGAAGATCCAGACAAGTTAGATGAACATTATGAAATGGTGAGCAATAATATATGTTTACATATACAAGTGAAGAGGGGGACCAATACATACAGCTTCGGCTTCTTCCTATATATATAAATAATTTGCAAAGAATAATCATAAATGAATGAAAAGGAAGAAATAATAGCGTTGCTTTAAACAATGTTTTCATGTTTACATATATACAGTATATAAATTGCAATGCATGTTTACAAATAAACACCAATATTTAATTAGGAACGTGTACATGTGTATGTCATTTCTTTCATTAAAGTGACCCTATTAGAAAATGGCTATTATTTGTTTTTGTCATCCTTTGTCGCAGCTGAACATAACAAGTTCAAGTTACTTTGAGAACGCCATGAATTTCAAGACCTACTACCTGGCTCGTATGAGGGATGAGCTGGGACAACCAGTCGACAGAGAAGAGTAAGACTCCATGTTTTGTTCCTATACAAAAAAATTAGAAGTCCTTTCTTTTTGTCTTAAAGGGGACCACCACGCAAAGAACGTCACAGGCTCATTTGTTTTAGCTTTGTACCGTTTATTTGATATTCAATAGTACTAAAACTATTATCTTTCATTTCTTATAAAAATTATTATTGCGTGTTGGTTCCTTTTGTCTGATTCTACCAAACATGCATTTTCAGGATGTCAGTCCTTCTGTCTGTCTGTATGTGCATGTATGTCCCATTTATATATATAAAAGTTCCGTTCTAGTGATCACATTATCTCAAGAACTGATTGACAGATTACCATGAGAATTTGTACATGTATGTCTCTTGAGGATTCAATGAGCTGATTAGATTGCGTGGTCATGAGGTCAAAGGTTAAAAGGCTCATTGTATATGTGCGAAAATAACTCATCGTCACAATACCCCACAAACCAGTCTAGGAATTACCATCAAACTTGGTACCTGTATGTATCTTGAGAAGATAATGATAATTATAAGATTTGGGGGAGTGGTGATCACAAAGCCAAAGGGATGATATATTAAAAATATATTTGTTGATAATGATGTCATGGACTTGTCATGCAGTTTTGTTGCATCATTAAAAAATCTTATACGTTTATCTTATACATCACCATATTAAAAGGTGGAGGCATATTTTAACTGAGTGAAGTTGAATTGGCCACGCTAGGCCACTGATTATTATCATTATCATTATCATTATCATTGTTATTAGTGGCAGTAACAGTGATTAATTTGTTTCCTTCTTGTGTAGATGGCACATGTCTCCAGCCGAGGTAAACGCCTACTACTCCTCCTCATTCAATGAGATTGTCTTTCCTCTTGGCATCTTGCAGTCACCATACTATGACATCAGATATCCTATGTGAGTAATGAAGGATGGAATGAATGGATGAATGAATGGATGGATGGATGGATGGATGGATGGATGGATGGATGGATGGATGGATGGATGGATGGATGGATGGATGGATGGATGGATGGATGGATGGATGGATGGATGGATGGATGGATGGATGGATGGATGGATGGATGGATGGATGGATGGATGGATGGATGGATGGATGGATGGATGGATGGATGGATGGATGGATGGATGGATGGATGGAAGGATGGATGGATTGATTGGGGGATGGATGGATGGATGGATGGATGGACGGACGGACGGACGGACGAACGAATGAATGGATTATCAGAGATATATAGATGCATAAATGAATGAGTGAATGAATGAATGAATGAATGAATGATAAATGAATAAAAACAATTTAAGTATACAAATATTTATGATATTTACATTTACATATCAGGGAATAATTTTCCTGGTATCGCATCGCAATTTGCTATGCATTTTTGCATGACTGCTATACAAAATATCTTTTGTGTAGCAGTTTTCTTCCATAGAAGTGTACAGAATTTCATTTGAAATATTTATCCATCGGCTGAAATTGCTAATCAAATTTGAAGAGGAAAATTATTCCCTGCATATAAACGAAGAATTAACAATATTTTGATATAAAAAGCTAGCAAATAGCAAATTTTTCATTTGAGTGAACTTGTTGCTAACTTTTATTCTTTTCATCATATAGGTCAATGAACTTTGGGGCAATCGGCATGGTGATGGGTCATGAGTTGACCCACGGCTTTGATGACCACGGGCGCAAGTTTGACAAGGATGGCAACCTGCGGGACTGGTGGGGCAACAGCTCGGCGGCGGCGTACGTCAACAAGACGGACTGCATGGTGAAGCAGTACTCCCGCTACAAGATCGGAAACAGCTTTGTGAGTTCTGCTAGTACAGTAGCCCTTTTATAACAGGGACCCGTTATCCCAGATTCCTGTGGGGCCTCAATCTTCACAGACCTCTTTAGACCACATATAAAAGAGCAACAAGAAAAAAACACTGTAGACAGTTGATCTCTACAGACAGGTCCCAGAACACTGTACACTCAAACCTGTGTATAGCAACCAGGCCGTCTATTAAAAAGGGAAACAACAAATGTGGCCTCTGTAGACAGTTTTAAATAAAATTATTTTCCTCTGCGGGGATGTTGGCCACTATAGACTCACTGGCTGCTATAGACAAGTGGCCGCTATTAAAGATGGTTTGACTGTAAAGTCAAGCTGGTGTATAGTGGCCACCTAGGAAGAGTAAAAACAGTGGCCTCTGTAGACAAGTAACCTCTATAGACAGGTTCCATAACATTGCTTTCTTCAGCAGGGAAACACTTTTTGTTGCCACTATAGGCAGACTAGATGCTAAAGATGAGCTAGTGGCCGCTATTCAAGTCGTGTTTGGCTGTATACCATATTTGCTCAATTGTTACAACCAATGAAAATAAAAAATACCTCTGACTTTAATACTTTATAGTACCTTCATTGTCTCTTGACCACAAGCTCGATGGACGATATACTCTGTCGGGAAAAATCGCAGATTATCAAAATACCTCTGACTTACTATTAATAGTACCTTCATTGCCGCTTGACCACTAGCTCGACAGATGATAAACTCTGTCGGAGAACATCACAAATTCACAGATAATACAAAAAATACCTCTGGCATTATACTAATAGTACCTTTATTGTCTCTTGACCACTAGCTCGATGGACGATATACCCTGTCGGAGAACATCGCAGACAACGGCGGGCTGAAGATTGCGTACCGTGCGTGGCAGACGTGGCTGGGGAGTCGTAACGAGACCCGAGAGCTCCGCAGACTGGGCATGTCCCAAGACCAGCTATTCTTCGTGGGATTCAGTCAGGTCTGGTGCACTTACGTGACGCCGCAGTACGCCGAGATGTCCCTCTACACGGACTCGCATGCAGCAGAGAATTATAGGTAACTTTAAATCATTCTTCCCAATGCTCAAAATTAGCACAGGCCTGCTGGCCCGGGGCCACTTAAAATTAGCTTCGGGCCACCAGAATTTGTTTGATCATATTATATTCCATTGGACAGAATGGGTGACCAAAAATAACCAAATATGTTATTTTGTTTTTGTTTGGGGCCACCAGATTCAGGTTTTGGGCCACTAGAATTTAACAAATCTGTTTTACTTTTAATTTCTAGTATTGTGTAAACCATCCTTACCCTCATTGTAGACGGTTCAATTTTGGTATAAAAAAAAACATTCTCCATAGATCCAAGCCCCAAGTTTTTTTATTGGGGGGGGGGGGGCAGTCCTGAAAGGGTTAAAAGGAACGTTTATTTTCACCAATTTGGTCTACATCTCATTTGGTCTAGTTCATGAAGTCTGGAACATCCATTTTCGGCATCCCTAATCTTGACCTTCAACCATAAACCTAACCCAAACACTAACCCAAATCCCAAATCTTAACTCTAAACATAATCCCTCATCTTAATCAATAACCCTATAATCCTCCAAGTTCTGATTTGCCTAGTAGACAAAAATGGACATCAAATATGACCCGATGGTTGTAGACCAAGAAAGAGGTTACTACTTAGGTTTCTATGGCTTTGATATCAACTGAAGAAGGCAGTTTATACAGTGAAACCTCATTATAATGAGCAACAATTAGGCCCATTGAATTTACTACCTCCATATAAGAGATTTCTTGGTGTATCGATCAGCCTATCAGGACTAAAAGTATTAAAACACATATAATCTGGCTCTGTGAAATGACCTCGCTATGTCAGGTACATCGTTAAAATAGAGCTGGTTATAAAGAGGTTCCACTGTAGTACACCATGTTGAATATTCATTCCTAGAAGAGTGAAAAAGGGCCTAATTATTAACACTTTGAGTGCCAGCTAGGATTTTAAAGCTCTTTGGCATATGTGTGTATTGTGTGGTGCAAATATGAAACGTTGGCACTCGATAGTTTGGAGTCGATAGTTTTGTGATGAAGTCATTTCATTTTATATGCCATGTATCTTTTGTAAGCAGTTTGTGTTGAAAGCATCCAGGATATTTTCATGAGTTAGACTTTAAATTCTATGATTTGCAACCATAGACAAATGTCGGCAGCACATTTTGCGTTGTAGACATGCATGGCTCAACTGAGCATCAGATATACAAATAATAATAATAATATAACACATTTATATAGCGCTTAATGCAAACAAACCTCTAAGCGCATATATGAATACTTCAGTTTTTGCTCAGCAATGGTAGTTTCATCATAAAATAACTATATCCATGACTATAAATATTTGTGTATTTCTCTCTTGTTTTATTCCTCAACTACTTTGTCTCTGCAGGGTGAACGGTGCGGTATCGAACATGCCAGAGTTTGCTGCTGCGTACGACTGTCCCGCTGGGTCGCCCATGAACCCTACCAAGAAATGTGAGGTGTGGTGATCCGAACGGCAGTGACAACATCAACGACGACTACAACGACTACAGCTGCAACAATATCAATGAAACTTTTCCCTACAACGAGTTGTTTCTCAGGGTGCTGCCATCGAATGTCCTGTGGGACTTCCATCAAGATCTGAAAGCCAGTGACAAAATCAATGACTACTGCTGCAACCATTTCAATCGCTCTTGTTGTTTCTCAGGGTGCTGCCATCAAATGTCCTGTGGGACTTCCATCAAGATCTAAAAGTCAGTGACAACATCAACAACGACTATGACGACTACCAATGACTATAATTTGCTGCAACAATTTTAATCACTCCTCTGTACAACGAGTTGTTTCTGAGGGTGCTGTCATCGAATGTCCTTTGGGACTTCCGTCAAGATCTAAAAGTCAGTGACAACATCAACAACGACTATGACGACTACCAACGACTACTGCTGCAACCATTTCAATCACTCTTCCGTACAACGAGTTATTTCTGATGGTGCTGTCATCGAATATCCTGTGGGACTGTTTATGAATTCTGTCAAGAATGTGAGGTGTGGTGATCTGAAAGTCAGTGACAACGTCAACAACAACATTGTTTTGTCTAGTGAATAAAAAGAAAGCAACAACATCACCAGCAACTTCAGTATCTTTTCCCTCAGTACCCTGTTTCGCAAGTTGAACGATGCGGTATCGAAATGTGAGGTGTGTGAGACCTAAAAGTGAATGACAGCATCAACAATGACTAAAACATCTTTAGCTGCAACAATTTTAATCACTTTTACGTACAACGAGCTGTTTCTCAGGGTGCATGGTGTGGTAGTGAACATGCCAGAGGTGGTTATTGTTGTCAATAAACCTGTTAATTAAAAAAACTGTTATATACATGTATGTCTTTGTTGGTCTTTACTGACATGTTTGACATTTTGTTATTAAAAGTGCCTTGAGAGCTTAAAAGCTGTTTGGTTGTAGTGATTTTATGCGTGTATGCAAATTTTTGGACCAAACTTTTAGAGCATACCCAAAATAGTTTATGATATTATGAAAGAGAACATGGCTATTTCTTGGTAAGCATTTGGTAGAATTGCTTTCCTCTTGCCACTGAAATGATCGTTTGTAGAAGTCGTAGATTATGTAAAGTATCTGGTATATGTGACCGGCTATAGCAAAACCTGGCACTTGTCGGTCAAAATAAAAATGTAGATTTTCATACCATTACAAAGGCCTCATCACAAGCTTTCATTTGATGCTTTGTTTTAACCAATTGGTCAATTGGCGAAGATATGATTGTTTCAATTTTACAATCATAGGTCTTTAATACACATTGTGTGAATGGCCATTTCTTCCAAAGATGAATTACCGACAAGTGCCAGGTTTTTACTATAGCTGGTCACATATATCACTCTGGTTGCATCATTAAAAATGATCATGTACTACAGTGGAACGCCATTATAACGTGGACCTTGTGACCATGAAAACCAGTACCTGCTATAAAAGGGTTTTGTTATAATCAGAGATCTTTATAACAATGTTCTACTGTAGTTATTTGAGAATGAAGTATTCATGTCTGTGTGTGTTTGTGCATACATTTATATTGTACATGTATGTGTGCTCATATTTGTAAGTGTGTGTCTGTATCTTTACAAAATAATTAAGAATATACATCATTACTTTTGAGCATGTGAAATGCAATGCCAATGGTTGCTCAGGAGTTGATATACACTGAAAATAAAAACGCTTAGATTGTACAGTTACAATGTTCTGTCGTTTCTTTGATGTTTAATATTTGTGAAATTAATTGTTTGAAAAGGGTTAAAGAATTAAAAGGTAAATTTATGGCATTTTCTTTTGCAGCATCATGTTGCCTAAATTTAGTTTGCTATATACTCATTTTAATTAACTGGGAGATTTAGTATAATATTGAATGCTTAATTATAAAACACAAATGTGGTGCAACTTTCACACTATAAGTAAATTATTTACATTGTGAAATTGCTATTCATTTCAATTAATATTGTTATGTGAAATTACATACTAGTATTATAACAATAAATATCTCAGATGTATGAACAAATATGATTATGATGTTTTTGTCTACTACACTACAGTTAACAATACTTCTGTAAAACTTCTGCAAATTATGGTAATCTGGAAAAAAAATTTCATTGCTCAATTTTTTTAAACTGTTCAAATTCTTGCAGTGCGTTTTGTTACAAATGTAATTATTCTTTGTTATTGAAATAATAACGTTGATGGTTATAATGTTAAATATTTTATGAGAACTAGTGCCTTTTCTATGTCTGGTTCATTATTTGTTTGCTTTCACATCATTACATTTATTGCGATTTAAAAATCACGCTTTCATCAGACTAACAACGATTGTAATAATGTGCTTTCACTATACAGTACAAACATGTTCATTAGATGTTATGATGTATGTATTTATTTTGTTCGTTCAGTATCTTTTAACTAACTAGTATCTAATAAGCAAGATGTATGGTCATTACAAATTCCAGTTTGCTGTACCTAGATGCTTTCAAACAGATTTCCTTAGAAATAAAGTAGAACAATTTTGAGTCAGTCTGAAAACATTTTGCTAGAATACATTTCCTATTTCTCTGTATGTTTTGTATATTTATATGCTTTATGAACTTTTATTATTATTATGTATTCTTAAAAACGGTATATAAATTGAATCATGCCTTTCCTGACTTGTTGCTTTCCAAATCTGTAGCGATTACATTCTTAAATGTTTCCTGTACTGTATGTCACCATGTACTGTATACAATTTCTACTATTATTTTCGTTTTGTATATCTTTCGCTCAACATTATCTTGCCTGTAGAAATTATAACATTCACAGACACATGTAATTGTGTCAATTTTATTCAAATTATTCTACTTGAATCAAGTGTATCAGAAGCATATATGAAGGGGGTGGGGGTATGCAGTCTGCCCCCTCCCCCTTTGACAGCCCACCCCCTCCCCTTTGACAGCTGCCCCCCCCCCCCCTCCCCCTCGACAGCCTGCCCCCTTCCCCCTTCCACCCTTGACAGCCCTCTAAAGTAAACAAATTAAACATTTAAAAATAAATACATTTAAAAGAGAGGAAGGGGGCTTAAAGGCCAAGTTGAGTTTTGGTAATTTCCAAAGTGCCCCCCCAACATCGATTGTAACGGATTTGGTTGATTTCAATTCCATATGAAAGATCATCGAAAAAAACATGGGAAATAATAATAATTTCCATTCAAATGCTCTAATTGTTGTGAAATTTGCTTTCAAAATATCATATAAAAGTGGTTGACGCCCGGGTATCACTTTTTAGAACCGCTAGTGCGAGGCACTAGCGTTCTATGTTCTCCTAATGAAAGACTGAAACCAAATATTTGTGTGCACGCTAATTGTGCTTAAAACTATACATATGATACGGTACTTACCAGCAATTTACTCTCCAATATGTGATCCAACTACCGGGTGGATTAAGATTATGATTTTTCCTTCCATTCCGCAAAAAATCAGTGATATATGCGCCTCATGGACCAGTCTCTCCGTGTGTTAGCGCGACTGTGAACGAAAGGCGAACGAATGCGAATGGGGCTTGCGAGTTGCGTCAACGGCAGTATTGGAGTCATACTTCTATGGTTGCGATACATAATATACACGTACTACTGTATAGTATTACCGCACACAGTGACTGCACTACAGTCCCGTATTACCGCACACTGCACTATACAGTCCCGTATTAGGACCTACAACGCTAGTGCTTCGCGCCGAGTTAATTTGACACTTCGAGTTGTAACGGTTCTTTTTGAATGATAACAGGGGTTTTACTTTGTCGTTTGTAATTGTGTATACTTTTCGAGCATGGTGAAGTTATAACTATTAGTTTGTATCGTAATCGTGCAGGTTTTGGTTACCAAAGTTAAGTTTGACCAATACTCAACTATCCCTTTAATATGGTTTGCCGGTGAGTCCCACCAATTAGAACAAAAATTTCCCCCCATTCCCCCCCCCCCCCCCCCTGCCCCCAACCAACTCCTAAATACGCTACTGATGTACCCTGTTATTGTAGAATAATTTTACCATTAGATACATTTTGTTTGTTTTATGCACATTCCTTGTATCAACTTTATAGCATTTTTTCTTTTTCTTTCTTGCATAGAGGTTGAATTCTACTTCTTGGTGCTGGGCTTATTTGATACTAAATGTATGAAACAAAGACAATTGTATGTATTTCATCAAATTTCTTTTCTATATAGTTATTTACATTTCATGGCTTTTTAATAATAAAAATAAAGGAGTATTAAAAAAAAAATCACTACATACATTTAAATCGTCGTTTCAATTTGTTCTGGTGTTTGAGAATGTTTGATTTCAGTGTGATTTGATTTGATTTGATTTGATTGGATATAATTATTCCCTTCCTCATCTTCAACAAACTATCAAACAATTATTATTCAATTCAATTTCAAGAACATTTATTTAGAATTCACACTGCATGTTTACACATTGATATACAAATGTATCATAACTTTAACATTCAACAAAATAATATATATAATTGGCAAGTGAATTCAAGGAAAAGCATAAAATGCTTTTGTACTTTTTCCTTATTACAGACAAGAAAACAAGACAAAACAAGAACAAATAAAAATTAATTATACAAAAAAATGTTGAAGCATGATATCTTACTGATTTGGAGTGGAGGTGGAATTGTTTTGACCCCCCCCCCCCCCCCTTAACTATGGCACTGTTTGCTTTTGTACCAATTACGCTCTCGTACACATCATTATGCATATAAGTAACCATATATCCGTAATTGTTCACACATGGAAAATTAATAGTAATATTACAGCATAATGTGGTCTGATTAAAGGGATAGTTGAGTATTGGTCAAATTTAACTTTAGTAACCAAAACCTGCACCATTACGGTACAAAGTAATAGTTATAAATTCACCATGCTCGAAAAGTATACACAATTACAAACGACTAGGTAAAACCCCTGTTATCATTCAAAAGGAGCCGTTACAACTCATGAGGGCGCTTTTTAATAAAATCATTGGTTTTAGCCTTTTTTCATACAAAATTGTGCATTTAATGTTTGTTAAAATAATGATTCAATAGAGATATCATCAACGATTCCTTCGAATTTGACAGTCAGTTTTTCATTATCTCACAAAAAAATATCGGGGGCACTTCGGGAAAACCTTTAAAACTGATTGGGGGCACACACCTTTTTTTTCTAGGTATATATACCCTTTTTTATTGTTTCATCAAATTGTAGGACGGCTAGGGTTAGGCCGGGTAAGGGTCTTACCACTTCCCGCCCCTCTAAAAAAAAAATATGAATAAATACAAATCAAATTTTAAAAATCCAAATTAATATAATATACACACAAACAAATATAATTCCTGTAAAAATTTTAAAAATACACGAAAAAAATCTAATTATTGTAAAAAATAAAAATAAATAAGCTCAGGCAAAAAGAGACCGTTATTGAAGGATCGATAATGAGTGGGGAAAATAATTCAGGACATGACAACTATTTAATGATTGAAATATGAGAAGAGATCAAATACGGTGACTTTCAGATAATTATCAAAAATTCTGCCCAAAATTAAAACCCTATACAGTTCATACAAAATTGCCCCTCCATAATTTAGGAAAATGAAACCAAAGACCCAAAATTAAACAAAATTGTGTTCATTTTATCTTTTTGAAATGTTTTTCTGTTTAGAAAGGAGTGGGGAAAACTGATAATTCAGGACATGACTATGTGACATACTCATGATATTATTATTTTCCTTGTACAGCCAGGCTAAACTTTGTTTTTTAAAATTTGTATTATTTGATATGTTTAATTGGTTCTCAATCAAAACAATGACGTACTTATTCCACGGTGGCCTAAATTTGTTTTTTGTTTTTATTTGATAATTATATCTAATTGGTTTTCCGTCCAATCAACTTACAACCATAATCATCTCAAGTTGAATTACAAGAATATGGAAAATACAAAACATTTTATTTTATTTTTAACTTTTTGATCCCGTTGATCTGCGACGATGTACCCGCCTTAAACCTGCCCCCTTCAGTAGTTTTAGAAGTCATCTGTCTCCAATTTTTTTCTCTGATGGAGATCTGGGATTATTTTTTCATTTCACCTGGCTTTGTCAGAAGAAAATCCTTTTACAGTATGCGGTATTCATGAAGGTATTCTAGGATAATTATTTTGTATATTTTAATGTACATGACTAAATTTCGGAGTAGCTACAGGCCAATAAAAAAAGTATTGATTCTTCAATGCGGCGCAGCCTGTGCAAAAATAATTTATGCACAAAGAGAACTTTAAACATGCGCCATCTGCCGTTCATGGGTAGAAAGTTACCCGCCGATTGACATTACTATTTTCAAATTTACTCCCTTTTTTTGGTTAAAAATATGGATGTAGTATTTCATACAAAATCTGTTATTTTAATAGTTTCAAATAAAACACTGTGTAATAAATTGATCAATATCAATACAATTTTAAAAAACGAAAGAATTTATATAAAATATGTTGTGAATTATGTTTATTAGTCAGCATTTTTATTTTGACAAACGGTGCAAGTATACTAGATGGAACGGCACAAAACAAATCACATGGCCCTGTGGCGCGAAAGACATTTCGGCGAGCGATCGCGAGCCCTCTTTTTACACCAGTGCTGTGCGCTTCGTGCACGGAACAGTCTCGGCTAATCACACGTTCACGACCTGCTAACTTTTGAAACTAGCCAGTTTTCACCTAGCTGCTGTTGAGGTGCAAGAAATCCTTCTCCAAAGTTCTTGTTTTAGTTTCTTTTAGAACTCGTTGCTTCGTAAGTTACAACCATGGATGTTGCAGACCAAAGAACCGGTATCACCCAAGTCAAAGATGATTTGGCAGAGAAGTGTCAGAAGCTTTTCCAAGACTTTTTAGAAGAGTAAGTACTGAATGAGACTGAGTCTGAGTGCATGAAATTGAATGAACATTAATTAAAACAAATCTTGATAATGGTTTTAGAATTACTTTTACAACAATTTGTACTTGTATGACTTGATTATGTAAGATTGGTGATAACAAAATGTAAGGCCCATAAATAGTGCGCAGCAAACTGATAGTTTACTTTGTGTTACTTGAAACTTGATTCTTGAATAAATTGAATCCACGAATGTTTACCTTTTTAAAATAAATTTAAAACTTGCTTTTGTTTAAAAACTTTTAATTCATATTTTTCATTTTGTTAATTAAACAAATTGTCATGACACTGTCATTGTCAGTCTGCCGCACATTTTGTTTAAATTTCCAAGAATCCAAGTTTCTAATGACAATAACTCAAATTGATCAATACTCATATTTTGGTATTTAATTTAGTCTCTTATTATTCTTAACTTATTGTTGATTGACGTTTTAATAAAGAATGAGTATGATGAGTTATGAGCTACGGAGTATGTCCACGACTTTTACGAGTGAGTAACAACTCAGCTAGCCACATCTCCAAAGTAACTATTTGAAATGAAACACGTGACTTATAAAATGAGTCAACAGTGTCAGTGTACCGTAAACCGGGGTGACTTTGGCACCCGGAGTGACTTTTGCCACTTTTTTAGAAGGATGTATTTTCATCAGGTCTCGCTCTTCAGAACTAATTTTTTATTCTAAACATTATCCTATAGGACTACATTAGAAACAATAAGAAATTTGTTCTGAAAAGTGATGCTTGATGAAAATACATTCATCTCAAAAAGTGGCCAAAGTCACCCCGGGTGCCAAAGTCACCCCGGTTTACGGTACGACTATAAAGTCTGTACTAAGAGTAAGAGTAAGAGTAGACTATGACTAGAGTCAAGTTCAGTCAACTATCTAAGAGTATTTCTAAGAGGCCCAGACAATGTGACTGACATTATGAAAAGCCAGATTTATCAGTCTCGGTAGAATTTTTTTGGCGCATGCGTCGTGGAAGTCTGACGCGTTTTTGAATTGCTGGAAAATTTTGGATAATATTTTGCGCTGAATTTACTGTTTTTGGATAAACTTTGATTTGAACTTTGATTAATTGGATTTATTTGGATACATAGCGATCACAGGATTATTTTTTGTAGCGATATTGGACGGAAGGAAGGAGACATTTTTGTTTTTGGAAATTTATTTTTGAAACTTTTGGAAAGTTTTTTCGCGCCGCATAGCCAAAGGCGCTTGGACTGCGTATTTTAGAAGCACACACCACAGCTACGTGCGCGGAGATTTTTTGTGCGCGTGCCAGCCAGAAACCGCTCCTAACCGGATTTATCGGCAGCTATTTCATCACGCGACACACGTCTCTTGACGCGATTTTCACCGCACTGCACTGCCGTACCACCGTACCCGCTCCGGAGCTGAGCTAAGCGCGCCGCGCTACTACACTTATTAGTATGGCATCTTCTTCAACTGCAATGCATCGCACTCGACGTGAGCTATCGCGTACGCTGCACGACGTAATAACAAAGCTATCGCCACCCAAGAAAGTAGCACGGAAACTAAATGATAGCCGGGGGTCCGCCAGTACAAGCCGCCAGCCGGAGGCGCAGGCAGAGCTACTGCTAGAGCTAGCGCCAGTAGCAGAGGCGGAGAAATGCACTGCACAAGACGCTGCCGCTGGTAAGGAATCGGAATCTCAGCCCATCATCAGCAAGATCAAGCAAGACAAGAAGGCAGTCAAAGGTAAAAAGAAAGATTCAAAGATCCAGAATCAGAAGAAGGAAGAAGTGCTACCACTGCCAGGAGACGAAGCCAAAGGAACCCAATGCTGTGAGTACTGTAATAAATCAGAAGTGGAGGTGATGATCGAGTGTGAATGTTGCCAGAGATGGTCGTGCCTTGAATGTCAGAACATGTCAATGTCGCTGTATAACATTTTTGGTAACGAGAGCAATCATGCTCATTGGTTTTGCAAGGCCTGTGAAGCCCCTGCTATTGAAGCGGCTAGAGTAGCACTAGCAAGAACACGTAGTGAATTTAATAGTAATGCTAACAACAACAACGACAATGAGTCTTCACAATCAGTGTCACTCCAGCTCCAACAACTGATATCTGATGTGCGCATGGTGAAGAAGGAGATTGTGGAGGTGAAAACGGAAGTAAAGATCATTCGTGAGGTGAAGAAGACTTATGCACAAGCAGCAGGTGGAAGTACATCTTCTGTTCTTGACGGCAAACCCAGACAGGTTCCTCAATCTGGCTCGCGCTCAGGGGCAGCTGTTTCCCCTGCTGGGAAAGTGACGTTGGAGGAGATAGATATAGAAAAACGGAGGAGCAACTTTATAGTGTACAATCTGCCAGAGTCAACGGCAGAGATCCGCGCAAGTAGAGACAAAGACGATTACAACGCCGTGAAGTGTCTCATTAGCAGCGGCCTTGAGATCTCTGGAGTCAAAGTGAGGGACGTGACCAGGCTTGGGGGAATCCGGCAGCAGAGGGATAAACCCAGGGTAGTTCTTGTTCGGCTCGAAAACGATCAGCGAAAGAACGAGATTTTGTTTTCAGCCAGAAAGTTGCGTAGGCAAGAAAGGTGGTCCGAGACGTATATCGCACCTGACCTAACACAAGCTCAACGTAGTGAGAAACAGGACCTGTGGGAAGAGCTCAAGAGGAGGAGGAATGATGGGGAGACCAACATTTTTATCCTGAATGGAAGGATTGTATCCAGGAGGAGCAGACATCATGAATCAAAGGAAGATAACGTTTCCGAAGCAAACCAAGGACAAAATTGCGCCCATGAAGAAGCCAAGATCGCACCCTCTGTGGAAATAGAGTTATCCAACCCGGAGGACCAAAATGCCTCGCAACCTGATGGGGCAGTTGGGGGAGCCTCTCCTGTACGGCAGTGACTAGAGAACAATTTCAAGGGGACCGCAAGCAGCAATTTAAGAAATAGTGACAATGTTGGTAAACGTTTGAGAAACGGTGACTTTAAAGTTTTGTACACGAATGCGGACTCACTTGTGAATAAATTTCTTGAGCTTGAATTATTGGTGCATGAACAAAACCCAGAATGTGTAATGATTACAGAAGCAAATGCAAAGAGTTCAATATTTCCGCTACTCCCAGCATCAGTGAATTTGCAGGGATATGACTTTTTTTGTAATTTGGACGCTACAGGAAGCAGAGGCATCATTATGTACATCAAGCAGTCACTGTCGGCTTCGGATATTCAACTTAGTGCTGACTTCAATGAATCAATTTGGGCCTCAGTTACATTTATGGGCAACACCACTTTATTATTGGGTTGCATTTATCGTAGCCCCTCTTCAAGCCAGTTAAATAATGAACACTTATGTAAGCTTATACGTGAAATGAACAGAAGAGGTGAGCAACATGTACTTATAGTAGGTGATTTTAATTTTCCTGAAATTGATTGGTCCAACTGGCATTCGAACACCACAGAGGAACACCCTGCACATCAATTTCTGTCTGCTACCCAGGACGCATTTTTATTTCAACACATTTTGAAGCCGACTAGATTTAGGGAAGGACAACGGCCCAATGTTCTTGATTTAGTTTTGACTAATGATATGGATTTTATTCATGACATTGAGTATTTACCACCGTTAGGAAAAAGTGACCATGTTTGTTTAATTATTGAATTGGCACTTGGACAGGAGATTGTACAGCAGGAAAAACGCATGGTGTTTGATTTTAATAAAGGAGATTATACGAAAATGAGGACGGATTTTAGCCTCATGGACTGGGATAAACTTTTCGCTGACCTAAATTGTGTTGATGCTTGGAAACTTTTCGCTAACACACTTTCCAAATCCATGGACGAGAACATTCCGAAGCGAACAGTTGGGAAAGATAGAAGGAAGAAAATTTATATGACACATGAAGCTATGACAGCATCAAGGAAAAAGCAGAGATTGTGGAAGAGATATCTTGAATCTAAATGTATGTGGGACTATGAAGCATATTCACGAGAGAGGAATTCCCTGCGAAGTATGACTAGGGATCTATGCAAGAACTTCGAACTACAGCTTGCCTCTGAGGTCAAGACTAACCCCAAGTCTTTTTGGAGATATGTCAATAGTAAAGCTAAAGTTAGAACCAAGATATGCAATTTGATGAGACCAGATGGAACTTTTGCAAAAACGGGACAAGAAAAGGCAGACATATTAAATAAGCAGTTTAGCAGCGTTTTTACTTCAGAAGATCTGACCAGTATTCCAGTCCCTACGTTGCAGTACGACGATGCTATGCTCGACAATGTGATATTTACCGCTGAAATTGTAAGAAAGAAACTCCTCTTGTTAAAGAACGGTAAATCTGCTGGCCCGGATAATTTTCATCCCAGAGTTTTAAAGGAGTTAGCAGATCATATTAGTGGGCCACTCGCGCGGTTGTTCGAAATTTCGCTGAGGGAAGCAGTACTACCTATAGATTGGAAAGAAGCCAATATTACGGCCCTACACAAAAAAGGTAGTAGGAAGGACCCTGGAAACTACCGTCCCATTAGCCTCACATCTGTAGTGGTGAAAGTGATGGAATCTGTACTTAGAGATGCCATAGTAGGACACATGAGAAGCCAGAACCTCTTTTCGGAAGCTCAACATGGTTTCGTGCCAGGCAGATCATGTACCACCCAGCTTCTTTGTCAACTTGAAGACTGGACAGAAAGCATGGACAAAGGTGAACCGGTAGATGTAATATATTTGGATTTCAAGAAGGCTTTTGACTCTGTACCTCATACTAGACTGATCAGAAAGGTATCATCCTTTGGAATTGCTGACCCACTCCTCTCATGGATTAAAGCTTTCTTGTCACAAAGAAAGCAGAGGGTAGTAGTAGATGGCGTTAATTCTAGTTGGGCCAGTGTGATGAGCGGCATTCCACAAGGAAGTGTATTGGGGCCTACTCTTTTTGTCATGTTCGTGAACGACCTACCAGATACGACTGCAAGCAAAACTCAGCTATACGCAGATGATGCCAAGATTTATGCTCCTGTGCTGAACCCTGCTTCAAGCCAGGTACTACAACAAGATTTGAGCAACATTCAGAAGTGGTCTCGCACATGGCAGCTGCCTTTGAACTCCCAGAAATGTAAGGCACTTCATATAGGAAAGAACAATCAACAGTGCTCATATATGATGGACAATGCAATGCTGGAAAATGTCACCTGTGAAAAGGATCTGGGAGTATTGATAGACGGTGAGCTGAATTTCCACAAACATATCTCCTCAGCAATACAAAAAGCGAACCAGATGCTAGGCCTTATCAAGCGTGCTTTTGTCAATATTGACCCGGACATCTTCATACCTCTCTACAAAGCACTTGTACGCCCACATCTAGAGTACTGCAGCGTATCATGGAGCCCAAGATTTGTTACAGACGACAAAAAGATTGAAGCAGTACAGCGAAGAGCAACAAGGCTGATTCCAGGAATGAGCTCCTTATCGTACCCAGAGAGACTGATAAAACTTGAGCTTTTCTCTCTTCACTACCGAAGGGAGAGGGGAGATATGATCCAAGTCTACAAAATCCTGCACGGTATTGATAGAATCGATCCAGAACATTTCTTTGTCAGATCTGATTATCTACGTACTCGTGGACATCCTCTGAAGTTTTTTACTACCCGTTGTAAACTCAACCTCAGAAGCAGTTTTTTCAGCAAGCGTGTTATAAGTTCATGGAACAGTCTTCCTGCGTCATTAGTCACTGCTACTAGCGCCGTCACTTTCAAACATGGCCTGGATATTGTTTGGTTAAATAAAAGATTTGATATCGTTTGACTTCCATGCGCGCATGCTGTGCACAGTCAGTAAAAGAAATGCTATCAACGTGTTTATGACCGGGAGATCTACAGGGCTACCCTACACTCCTGTCTAGATGATGATGATGATGATGATGATGATGCTAAAGTTTAAAATGATGTTACACAAGTTGTAGGCTTGTAGCCACTTCAATTAATTACAACTTCTTTCTTTATCAATATTTTCTTGAAATGGCAATTTGAGTGGCCTACCTACTCTAGTAAAAACAAGTCATTTAAACAACTAAGTTGAGTAAGAAAGAATAAAATACTTCAGTCACATTTACTTTATTAGTCAAGATTCTTATAGTCACTTAGTCTTGGTTTCTCTGTTCCCTGTGGTGGTATTGATTCTGTATATTGTACAATTAAAAAATTGCAAGCAACTTTTATTCTTCTCTTTTCCACTCGTTTCAGGTTCCAGGTGGAGGATGACGTGAAGTACCTGCGAGACATCCAGGACCTGATCCGGCCGGAGAGGAACACGCTCACCGTCAGCTTTGATGACATCCAGCATTACAACCAACAGTTGGCCACAACCATTCAGGAAGAATATTACAGGTGAAGACAAATTTACAATAAATGGTACACGTACACTACGTGTTTATCTAATTGACAACGCTCCATATCTTGTAGTTGTAGTTGTTTGAGTTACTTTGAAGACATCCAGCGCTACAACCAACAGTTGGCCACAACCATTCGGGAGGAATATGACGGGTGAAGAAAAATAAACAATCACCAGTTTGAAACTATATTATGTATTACAATTTGACAATGCTCCATTTTTATTTTTTTACCCTAACAATTTTTAATTACATCCAAACTAGTTGTTTTAATATAATTTAATAAAGACTTGTGCAGCAGCACTTCATACATTTCCAAGCATTGGCAATTTGGTTGAAGAAGAGATTAGTACTACAAGTTAAAAATAGAGCTTTATTCTACTGTAAATATCCAAAATTAGATGGTTAAATGCTATGGGAAGTATTAATTGATTTAATCACAAATAATTTGTGACCATTTGCTCCAAACTTATTGTTTTATTGTGTTTTGCAGAGTGTATTCTCACATCTGTCGAGCTGTCAGGAACTTTGCCCGAGACCACACCCAGGTCCCGCCCAACAAGGAGTTCTACATAGCCATCGAAGACCTGCCAACCAGACACAAGTAAGAAATGTATTACATCTGACAGGGCAGGGCTCTTCCTGTTAAGCTTTTCTTTCAGGTGGCCATATTGACATCAGATAAGACTCCCACCTATCATAGACATGTCACTTGTATGTCGGAGATCCTTACTCTTGGTAGATGCAGATCCTTTATACTCTTTAAAATGGCCACTGCAAGAGTGGCAAGAGGATCTACATTACCAACCAGACACAAGTAAGAAAATTACATCTTCTTGAAAATACTAGATCAGTTTCAAACCTGTCTTAGCAGCCACCTGTCCATAGTGCAGCCAACCTGCCTGTTATGTAGTGGCTACCAAAAGTGATCCCCTGCAGATAAAATAAAAAGTTGTAGAACCTGTCTATATAGAGCTCACCTGTCTACAGTGGCCACTTGTGTTACCCTACCCTTAGGCGTTCACTATATCGTCGCTGGGCTGTTAAAACCTTGTATCTCAAATTTTGGTGAAAATTACTTTTTTTGATAAATGTGAAGTTTAAGGTGTAATTCATCTTCTCATAACCACATGGGGTTTTTTTTTTTTCTTTCTAATAACCACAATTCATCTTTTTGAAAACTTTGTACCTCATTTTAGGATTTAGTTCGAAAACCTCGTAACTCAATTTCCGCCTTCCAAATTATTCTTCGTGAAAATTTGTTAAAATAAGAATGTTTTTTCGCTCTCCTGAAAATTTTGTTTTTTTGAGATGACGTTTTAACAGCCCAGCGACGATATGCATGTTTGACAGGGTCCGTTAAATGAGCATGAATGACCGAGATTTGGTTCTTCAGTGGTCAGGTAGTTATTTAAGATCTGTGGCAGATTTAATAAACACTAGTTAGCAAAAATACTTCCAAATAATTAACTCGACTCATCTAAATATTGCTCTTTTTGTTGACAGGGTCCGTGAGATGACCACAGCCAAGATTGGCTCCCTGATTCGCATCAGTGGTCAAGTGGTCCGAACTCACCCCGTCCACCCCGAGTTGGTCAGCGGGACCTTCGTCTGTCTGGACTGCCAGACGCAGATCAAGGACGTGGAGCAGCAATTCAAATTCACACAGGTAGGTGTTAACCCCTTGACCACGTGAACTGAGTGGGGTGTGTACGAAGTCTATAGGGAATTTCATAAATTCGTAGGGAACGGGTTAATGTTGATGTCTTTTTCATAACTGGTCACAACTTAATCTAATACTCAAAATTAGCCCGGGGCCACTAAAATTTAGTTCCGGGCCACCAAATTTCATTGGTACTAAATTCTACTGGCCAGAATAGGCAACCAAATATAACATAATTTGTATTGCTTTTCTTTTGTTTGGGGCTACCAGATTCAGGTTTCTAGCAAGTAAAATTTGAGAAATCTTAATTTGACTTGCCCAACTGGGCCACAAGGGAAAACAAATGTTATTTAGAGAATTGCTACAAATTATCTCTTAGGCCAAAAAAAAAATTTGTTTGATTGGAGTAACGGGCAACCAAAAATTAGGGTAGGTCGGTAGGGATTTTTTTTAATTTTAAATTTTAAAAAATAAAATTCAGAAAAAACCTCTACGGTCGGCGTGCATTAGCGCCGGTATTTTTAGGGGCGGGCGGGTTACGCCAATCCAACAATTTATTTTTCATGGCCTTATTTCTTTCCATTTTTTTTTTTCCAGCCCACAATCTGCAGGAATCCGATGTGTGCCAACAGGTCGCGCTTCATGCTGGA
This sequence comes from Echinarachnius parma, assembly GCA_037951105.1. Classification (NCBI taxonomy): domain Eukaryota; kingdom Metazoa; phylum Echinodermata; class Echinoidea; order Clypeasteroida; family Echinarachniidae; genus Echinarachnius; species Echinarachnius parma. The sequence continues at coordinate 22,883 of JBAMJV010008375.1, forward strand.
CACCAACAAGTCCCGCTTCGTCGACTTCCAGAAGGTACGGATCCAGGAGACGCAGGCCGAGCTGCCAAGAGGAAGCATTCCACGCAGGTAACTAGTCGATTTAGGGCCGCTGCATTAACCACTTTCTATACCAAGGCATCTATCACTATTCAGTTTGTGAAGAGAATACTGAGCACTGAAAACTGCTTCCTAAATCTACTCACATATTTTGATTAAAAATGCGTTGGAACTTGAGGTGTCTGGAGGGTACCCTCTTGTGTTAACAGCAGCTTTTTGAATGAAAACAGCCCTGTAACTTAGCCTTTTATATGTTTTTCTACCATTCATGCATCATTGAATTATATCTGAACACTTTTTAATAATTGACAAGTTTTAAGTTACTAGAATTCTGTTTGACCCGAACTTTCTGCCTATTTGTTGTGTTTTAGTGTTGAGATCATCCTGAGAGCAGAGGCGGTAGAACTCCCGCAAGCTGGCGACAAGTGCGACTTCACAGGGACTCTCATCGTCGTGCCAGATGTGTCTAGTCTCTCTATGCCAGGTAAGAATTTCGTTGTTTTCTATACATTTCCGACTCCGAGCAGAACTTTTACTTATATAAGATCACATATATACAGAGAGCTGCCAACGATTCCGTTTTCGCCGTAATTGTTATGATTTTTTCAATGTAATTACGGCAGTACGATTTTTGAACTTTTCTATAAATAAAAAAAAAAGTTATAAAACTTTCAGAGACAACGTTGATGCACTGATCACTGTAATATGCATGTTATGAGCACCAGTACCGACCCTTTTCAAATATGCAATCTTCAGATTGATTGTCTAATTTTGCGCTTGGAACTTCAGTATGAAGTAAGCTATGAAGATCGCCACCAAATTTGATAGATGTTTAAATCCACTGGCCCGAATGGGCAACCGAATATAACAGAATTGTTCATGTTTTTCTTTGTTTGGCAGCATCAGATTTGAGTTTCGGGTCCCAAGAATGTGACAAATCTGGGATTTTACTTGCCTGAATGGGCCACAAGGCAAAAATTGTAATTTCTAGCATTCAATGTGTAGATAGTCATTCTACAAGACAAATTACACACAAAACACACACTTTCCTGGCTGTACAGAGTACAAAGTCAATGCATGCATCAGCATGTCATCAGTCTCATATAAATTCCAGAACTCCCTAAGTAAAAATAGTGACTTAAGTGCTCTTCTGTCTCCACCAACGACATACACTTTCTGAAAGGTGGTTCAGATTTTTAAATCAGATGCATGGTGGCATCTTATGAACACCTTGCGCACGGAGCTTAATACACACTGGCGCAGTTTTATACAGTTTGCACTAATGAGCCTGGTTCAAAATTGCCATCGGCAGTGTAGCCTTTCCCATGCATGACAATGTTCAATATCAATTAGTGCTGTTGATTTCGGGAGTATTTACTACCCGGTACTCGCGATAATTACCCGAAATTTACCCATTTGTTGATTACACGATCGGCATGTCACGCCAGCTGGGAAAACGTGTTCATTCAAGTGACAAAAATTGAGCGCATTTATGTCACTTGAATGAACATGATAACTCTTGCGTTCAATGAGGGGACTTGCTTTTTTTTGGGGAAATCGAGTATTGATTTTTGCGCCCGGGACTTATCAACAGCACTAATATCAATTTCCCTTTTCAGGAGCCCGTGCGGAGACGGCGTCTAGAGGTAAAGGTGCAGAGGGTTTCAATCAGGAAGGGGTCCAGGGCTTGAAGGCTCTTGGAGTTAGAGACTTGTCCTACAGGCTTGCGTTCCTCGCCAATAATGTCACCCCTTCAAACCCAAGGGTGAGAACACTGAACAGCTTTATACTATATTTAAAATCGTTGTTCGAATAGTAATTTGTAGCATTTTATTTTGAAGATGGTTGGAAAAAAAATATTACTGAGTAACTCCTTGAAGAAATTGGAAAATTCGGTTGGGATATGATATGTGACCCGCTATAGCAAAACCCGGCACTTGTCGGTAATTCATGTTTTGAAGAAATGGGCATTTTAAGCTCACACAATGTGTGTAAAAGACCTATGATTGTAAAATTGTAACAATTATTGACCAATTAGTTTGAACAAAGCACAAAATGAAAGCTTGTGATGAGGCCTTTCTAATGGTGTGAAAATATACATTTTGAGTTTTACCGACAAGTGCCGGATTTTGCTATAGCCGGTCACATATGATCAGAAAATATGACGTATGAAATTAGAACTAATAGATGTAAATATAAAAAATCAATTTCTTGTACAAAAATTCATGTGTAATAAGTTCATATTTCTCTTTTACAGCCAGTCAGAATATATTTCCCAAAGTGAAAAATGTTCCTTTAATCTTTCCCTTCTAGTTTGGTGGGCGGGACATGCGAGGGGAGGAGATGACCGCAGAGACGATCAAGAAGCAGATGACGGATCAGGAGTGGCAGAAGGTCTACGAGATGAGCCAGGACAAGAATCTCTACCAAAACCTCATCAGCAGCCTCTTCCCAACCATTCACGGTAAGAAGATGTTATTTAATTGATTTTTTTTCTTTCGCCTTCTCTGCATTTATTCATTACTGCACATTTCATATCAATTTACAAGTCATATACTTTTTACGATTGGTTACAAACTAGGAAGTACATTTTTAAAGCATTTGGTAAATTATACAGTGTCTGTTTTCCTTCTTTAGAAAGATAATCATTTATCTGCATGCGTGAGTAAACTTCTTTTAGAAGATGTTATTTAATTAATTTGATAAAATGTTCAGTTGATAATTCTAGGAGGGACAGATCATAGTCTAGATGAAGGTAGATCAAACTTTAATCTTTCAACAAAAGCCATTTATTTGGAAAAAATAAGGTAAATATATATCATTTTCAGGCAATTAAAACCGGGTTTCCTCGGAACCGGGAAAAATCTGTTCCCGTAGTGAGGGGTTAATGAAAGATTCAGGCCAAGTCTGGTTTGGATGATAGGGCTATGTAGCCAGTAAGTGGTCTTTCTAGTTACCAACTAGGGTTAACTTGAAGCAGTAACAAAAGCTAGCCTAGCTAGCTTGAGTTGGAAACTAAAAATACAAAAATCACTAGAACCACTTTATTGACTCTGCATGAAACTAAATAAGCACAGTGTTAAGAATTTATTAAGATTACTAACTAGGGTTGTTTGCAATTGAATTTGAGTCATGAAACTAGTTGAAACTAGCGAAACCCCTTTATTACCCCTTTACCCCTTTACCCACACAGGTAACGATGAAGTGAAGCGCGGCATTCTGCTCATGCTGTTTGGGGGCGTTCCCAAGACAACGATGGAAAAGACGAGCCTCCGTGGTGACATCAACGTCTGCGTCGTGGGAGACCCGAGCACGGCCAAGAGCCAGCTTCTCAAGTAAGGAACTCCCTAAGTTACATTTTAATGTTTTTAACAAATGCATACTATTGTGTTCATTAGCAAAGGAGAAAGGAAAAGATAAATCAACTAATATTAGTGACCCATTACCCTAAAAATGCTAAGCAATTTGCAATATCATGATATTTTCTGATTTTGGTAATATTAATAAACTCTCTTTATTTTATCAGTGTGACCCAAGGAAATACATTAAATATTTGTGTAGGCATTAAAATAGGCTAAAATTCATGAAAAAATGGTTAATTTTTCTTACAGGGCCGTTTAAGTTTATGAGTGGTGTACACCAGCAATATTTCTAGCACGGCAGCCGGTTTTGACTATGGAAAATACATTGAAATTGGTCCCTCAACAAATTGTTGATTGATTTTTCTTTACAGGGCCGTTGAAGAGTTCAGTCCCCGAGCTGTGTACACCAGCGGCAAGGCCAGTTCAGCGGCCGGTTTGACCGCAGCTGTGGTCAGGGATGAGGAGACCTCAGAGTTTGTCATCGAGGCAGGAGCTCTCATGTTGGCAGATAATGTAAGTTGAAAAAGTAGATAGTCTTTTATCATAATAATAATAATAATAATATGTTCGATTTATATAGTGCCTAATATATGGTATACATTTTTGCTGACTATGTTCTCTGTAGTAGAAACATATATGTGACCCGCTATAGCAAAACCCGGCACTTATCTGTAATTTATTTTTTGAAGAAATGGGCATTTTAAGTTCACACAATGTGTGTAAAAGATTTATGATTGTAAAATTCATATCTTCGCTGAAAAATCTACATTTTGATTTTTACCGACAAGTGCTGGGTTTTGCTGTAGCCAATCACATATTTGTAAAGTGGCATTTGAGGAATGATAACACATTTTGAGAGATTTTGATTCCCAAATAGTACAATTGTATTGTCTGTTTTTATTTTAAATTAAATAAAAATGATTCCTGGCTGGAGCTCTCTTGTTGGCTGACAATATGAGTTCACTAATGTTCACTAAACAAGTCAAAGGAATGCATTATTAACGGTATGTTGGAAAAGTTTTCTGTTTCATGGAAAACTGAACTTTTGAAGAATGGGGAAAAGATTACTGTTTTGTGAGACACACATTAAAATAAAGACATTTTGTTTTTGTTTGAAGGGTGTGTGCTGTATTCATAAGTTTGACGAGATGGACGTCAAGGATTAGGTTGCTATACGGAACAGTAGACCATGGGGGTGTTTCACAAAGATCCTAAGTTGATCTTAGCACTAAGATGGTCTTAAATATTATGGAAAGCCATTGGTGTCTTGAAACAATTTTATAAAAGTTATGTTGAAATGCATAAAATGTTGATTCAAATCATATATATTTTCTAATTATCAAAGAGATTCATAATCTTCACATAAAATTTATGAAATCTCTTTGATAATTAGAAAATATATATGATTTGAATCAACATTTTATGCATTTCAACATAACTTTTACAAAAATGTTTCAAGACACTAATGGCTTTCCATAATATTTAAAACCATCTTAGTGCTAAGATCAACTTAGGATCTCTGTGAAACACCCCCCAGGTCTTTTCTTGGATTTTACCCCAGACAGTGATTCTGAGACACTATGTACGAGACATCGATGATATATGCTGTCTTTTGTTATTTTTCAGGGTGTGTGCTGCATTGACGAGTTTGACAAGATGGATATCAAGGATCAGGTGGCTATACACGAAGCCATGGAACAGCAGACCATCTCCATCACCAAGGCTGGCGTCAAGGTTAGTACAAAGTTGAAACACCTGTACAAAGGAATTTGGCTGCACCCCCTGTGAAAATAAGTTTGAATGCTTTGAATCTAACAAATTTCAAACCAAGGCACTTCATGAAGTTCTAACAATACTCCCCCTAAAATAAAATAACAAATCAATTACATTGCTGGGACATTGCTTTGTGGCTGCTGAAACCTAACAAAGTGGCCGGAGGCATTATGTTTTCGGGTTGTCCGTCCGTCCGTCCGTCCCGTTTTCGTTCTCGCGATATCTCAAGAACCAGTTGACGGATCAATTTCAAACTTGGTATGACTGTACATATTGGGGTGACAATGATCTGATTAGATTTTAGGGGTCATGAGGTCAAAGGTCAAGGTCACAGGACTCAATATATATACAAAAAAGCCTCGTTCTCGCGATATCTCAAGAACTGGTTGACGGATCAAATTCAAACTTGGTATTAGTGTAGATATTGGGGTGGCAACGATCTGATTAGATTTTGGGGTTCATGAGGTCAAAGGTTCAAGGTCACAGGACTCAATGTATGTGCAAAAATGCCTCGTTCTTGCGATATCTCAAGAACCGGTTGACGGATCAATTTCAAACTTGGTATGAGTGTACATACCGGGGTGCCACTGATCTGATTAGATTTGGGGGTCATGAGGTCAAAGGTCAAGGTCACAGGACTCAATATGTATGCGAAAATGGCTTGTAATGGCAAAATTAAAAAAACCGAATGTCAGATTTCAATCAAACTTGGTACCTGAATGTTTTTTAGGGAGCCATCAAAGATTGGGGTCATATGGTCAAGGTCACAGGACTCAAAATATATGAAAAATATTTTTAAAAATTAAATCAGTGCATGTTAATTTGGGCTTGATATTAAAATCGCGTAATAGCGGAGGCATAATTTTCGATGGCGCGCAATCGAAGATCCATCTAGTTTAAATTGTTTCTTGTCATAGGTAACCCTGAATGCAAGAACCTGCAACCCCATCCGTGGGTGCTATGACCGCACCAAGCCACTTGATGATTGATTTTATTTAATATTTCTTCTAACAATAGTCTCCCTAAAAAGGGAATACGAAGCTGATGGGCCATTGTTTGTGGCTGAAGATGCCGAATATCACCTCGTGTTATGTATTAACATTTGCACTATTTGAGTAAACACTTGTTTTGTTGGTTTGTTGTCATAGGCAACCCTGAACGCGAGGACCTCCATCCTGGCCGCGGCCAACCCCATCGGAGGACGCTACGACCGCACCAAGCCGCTCAAACAGAACGTCCAGATGACCGCTCCTATCATGTCTCGATTCGATCTCTTCTTCATCCTTGTCGATGAGTGCAATGAGGTATGTTCTTTACCTTTCTATTTATTCACGATTGGTGATGGTTATGTTAACAAGAATGATGATAGAGAAGTGTGCTAAGTAGGGCCGAGTCCAAACGGATAGCCGTTCGGTATCCGACCGTGAAGGTCGGTTACGGGTATACGGTTGAACCAAAAATCAAAGCTCCATGTTTTTTGTGTTTTTTTTACATTTCGGATAAATCCGATATCCGTCCGTTTTTACTCGGCTCATATCCGGATATCAATATATCCGGTTTGACTCAGCCCTAGTGCTAAGTCAATGTTTGTACTTTGAAGCTAATTAAATTTGGGAACCTTGTAGAACCCAAATTGTAATAGCTCTCTTTTTTAAAATCCCCATTCCCAGAATAAGAAAGATATTTTCCTACAAATTTGGCGTCACGTAGAGAAGGGTCCAAAATACCAGATGGTATGTCGGAATTAAATTTAACCAAAAATCTACTTAATGCCCTTTTTGCAAGAAATTATTCATGATGATGATGGACATCACAATATGGATGATGATAATGATGGTTTTGATGATTGATGTTGAAGATGATTTTGTATGGTTTAGTTGTTGCAAGTGAAGACAAATATTAAAAGACCAATTTCTGAAATGAAATGACTGAATTTACTGTCTGTTTGATTAGGTAACCGACTACGCCATCGCCCGCCGCATCGTTGACCTGCACGCCAGGAGAATGGAGTGCGTGGAGAGGCATTATTCGGTGGAGGACATGCAGAGGTACCTCATGTTCGCCAGGCAGTTCAAGCCTACGGTAAGTCTTGGAGATTTATCTATTTATTTATTTTCTTTGCTCAATTTTATTTATATTATATTTCTGGTCAGTTTCCCTATGTTTGGAATAGGTCTTGAAGCTATTATCTAGTTTTTGCAGTTGGGTTTTAATCAGTCGAGGAGAGGCATTATTCAGTAAAAGTCATGCAGAGGTACCACATGTTTACCTGTCGGTTCAAACCTATGGTAAAGCAGTCGTCGCGTTTTTGCAATAGGCTAATCAAGATAATCAAGACAGAAATTGCTTTGGAAACAATATTCCTATCCACCTTAAAGGGATAGTTGAGTTTTGGTCAAACTTAATTTTAGTAACCAAAACCTGCACCATTACGGTACAAACTAATAGTTATAACTCCACCATGCTCGATGTTTTGTTAAAATAATGATTGATTAAAAACCTGTTTTGATTTTTTTCAAAGTCTATAAGCATTTTGTGTATTTTTCTAAAAAGTCGAGATGTCCCTCGGCAGGGTAGACTTATGAATAAAATATTTTGAAATCAGATTTTACAACTATGAGAGCATTTGAAAGGGAATGATTCTAATTTTACATTTTTTATTCAATGAACTTTCAAATGGAATTAAAACCAACCGTAATTTGTGATAAAATTAAAATGTGTGACCCATTGGAGGCAAATCCCACTCATTTTCCTTGCTCTTTATTCACTCTTGTAGATCACAAAGGAGTCGCAGGACTTCATGGTTGACGAATACCGTCGATTGAGGCAGCGCGACAGCGGATCCACGACGTCGTCATGGCGAATCACTGTTCGTCAGCTGGAGAGTATGATTCGTCTGTCCGAGGGCATGGCCAGGCTTCATTGCCAGGATGAGGTGAGAATAACCTAACCCTAATTTGTTTAATTTTTTTTCTCATTTTTGTAGCATTTGTATGAATTTGCAATTGTTTTCAAAAGTTGTTTGTGGGGTTTAAAGGGGTAGTTTAGTTTTGGTAAGGCTGAACTTTAGTAGCCAAAACCTGCACAGTAACATTATAAACTAATATTTATAACTCCACCATGCTCGAAAGGTATACAAAATTACAAACGACTAAGTAAAAAGCCTGTTATCATTCAAAAAGAGCCATTAAAACATAAGAGGGCGCTTTTTAAAAAGGCATTGGTTTCAACCATTTTTCATACAAAATTATGCATGTGATGTTTTATTTATATAGTGATTAAATAGCGAGATCATCAACAACTATTTAAAAAACGCTTTTGAAAAATTTTGAAAAAGTGCAAGCATTTTTTTATTTTTTTCTAAAAATCATCTAATTATTTGGGCCCCAAATAATTATAAGATCAGATATATTTATTGATATTTCAGCCGTTTCTGGGTCGATTTTGACCAAATAAAGTTTATTCTGCCATTAAAATTGCATGTTCTCTCGAATTTGACACTCAGTTTGTCATTACCTCACAAAAAAATTGTGATGTGCAGCGCCCTCTCTACCAAAACTAAACTACCCCTTTAACTTGTATTTGGTAGAGTAAAAAGACAGTTCGTCAAAACCAAGAAATACATAATAAATTGAATTTTCTTATGTGCCATGGTTCTCTACTTGAACATAAAAGTGTTTGAAGGAAGAAACAAATGATAAACTATCATGTGAAAAACATGTATCCTTTGTCACAAATTAGATATGATAGAAAAGGGGGAATCTGTAAACAACTTTGAATTTTCAATTGTAAATCCTACAAGAGGCAGGTGTTAGTGCATTGTTTTGATAGTAGCTTTCAGGAAGGGAACTGACAGAAATGTACTACCTTGTAAATTGCAATTTGCAAGGATAATAAAGAAATAAGTACACACAGAGGAATTTGGAAGAGTGAAATGTACAAGAAACAGGTTGTAACATCCATAAATATTTGGGACCTTGTAAGTTGCATTTTGTAAACACATTGGAATGTAGAGGGTGAAATGTACATCTTGTACATTACAGGAAGGAGTTGATGCCTTCTTGTTGAAATCAACACACATTGGAATTCAGGGTGGTGTCAGAATGTAGAGGCAAAGAAAGATAGATACATGTACAGAGACTGGGAAAGAGAATATGAAAGTACAACACATTTGTACATTATATTTGTATAACAATAAACATACTTTTTCGTTTGCAGTGAGCATAGCAATTACAATTTGTAAATAACTTTTATGTGCAGTAATTCAAAATTGCATCTTTCATAATTACCATGCATTTTACACACAAATGAATAGGATTTTGCACTTTTGTTGCATTTTTTAGTGCAACATATGACCTTTAATTGACATGTGCACCAGGGCTGATATTCAATTCAATTAAGTAAGAATTTTACTTAGCATGTTCAAGGCTAATAACTCATATTACCATCGTCATTTAGACTTTTACTTCAGTAAAAACCAAATGTAAATGTAATATTTGAAAGCATTATTACATCGCAATTTGTATAAGATCTTCAGTTGATGAATTAATAAAATCTCAAATTTGGGTAAGTAACTTTTAAGCTAAATTTTGACTTAAGTATGGAATGGAATACCGGCCCACAAATTTGGTATCACAAAGCGACACAGTGTGAGAGTATGTGTTTTGGAGTTAATGCGAAAATCAAGGAGAGGGGGGCCAAACTTTTCAGGGTTAAACTAGAATCAAAACAGACATATTTGGTTATTCAATTGAAGATTTCTATAAAAAACTGCCCTAGGGAGACAGTTAAATAACCAATCCTTCAGGTGAATATCAAATTTTCTCCATTATACTTTCCTTTTCCTTATCTTATGACTTATCTTATTTTGCTCTGTTCAGGTTCAACCCAAGCACGTGAAGGAAGCGTTCCGTCTCCTCAACAAGTCCATCATCCGTGTGGAGCAACCCGTCATCAACTTTGAGGAGGAAGAAGACGTTGGACCTTCACTAAGTAAGAAGCTTCATAAGTATACTTTAGGCAATGCTAGAAAGTAGCTTTGTTTGTCTTGTGGCCCAGTCGGGCAAGTAAACACAAGATTTTACCATTTCTAGTGGCCCGAAACCTGAATCTGGCTGGCCCAAACAAAGACAAACTTAAAATTATGTTATATTTAGTGAAATTTAGCATCAATGAATTTGGGTGGCCCGAAGAGAATAACTTTGTTTAAAACCTGATATACCAAGAAACCTGTTTATAACAAGAGACATTTTTATGGTCCCAAGGACCTTGTTAGGGAGCTTCCACTGTGCTGGAATCTAACTCATGAACTTATGGATTGATTTGCCCCCTTCCAGACGTCGACTCCGAGACACCCCCCGAATCGATGGAGACGGAGGCACCTCCAACCCCGGAGCAGGATACTGAAGACAGCGCCCCAAGCCCCTCCAAGAAGAAGGGAGGACTCCACATGTCGTTCGAGGAGTACAAGATGACGTCAAATCTTCTCGTGCTCTACATGAGGCAACGGGAGGAGAAAGAAGGTAAAGGATGATGATGGTGATGGTGGTGGTCTATGATGACGATGATCACCATGTTTTGTTTTGATTTTGATGATGATGGTGATGACGATGGTGAGGAGGATGATGATGACGATGGTGGTGGTGGTGGTGATGATGATCATCATCATCATCATGTTTGTCTTGATTTTGATGATGATGATGATGATGGTGGTGATGACGCAAGGAGGAATAAGAATCTAGCTGACTGTATTTTGATATAGGAGCAAGATTAACTGCAAATTAACTGGAGTCTTGTGGCCCAGTTGGGCAAGTAAAACAAAGATATTTAACATTTAAGTGGCCCAGAAACCTAGATCTAGTGGCAGCCAACAAAGAAAAACATTACAAATTTTGTTTTATTTAGTTGCCCATTTGGGCAAGTAAAATAAAATCGATGAAATTTGTGGCCCAAAGATAATTCTTGGTTGCTTTTGGCTAATTTTAAGCATTGCATAACTAATTTTCCTTTTCTTTTTTTTATTCCAGAGGAAGGCTTTGAAGGGGTGAGGAAGAGTGATGTAGTCAACTGGTATCTGAAGGAGATGGAGGAGGAGATAGATTCGGAGGAGGAGCTGCTGGAGAAGAAGACCAAGGTGGAGAAGGTCATCGACAGACTCACGCACAGGGTACGTTGGGGTAGATTTTTATATTGAAAGCATTTGTACATCGTACGGTTTTTGCAGGTCCTGCCTGTGAATATTTGTAACACGTGCGTTGAACAATTTCTGGGCCAGGCAAATATTGCGTCAAGTTTTACAGTAGAGTTTGTAGATGGTCTTTGACCTTCATTGTGTGCACACAATTGCGCATTGTACCACATTGATCAATACTTGAATGGTGTGTTACAAAAGTACATTTCTTGGCCTGCCCACAATATTCTTCTGGGAGCCTTGGCTTGTCGTTTATAGAATATTGTTTGTAAGGTCAATTAGATCCATTATTAAAAGAATTTCAAAAGAAATGATTGTGTTAAATATCTATGATTTTGTATTAAAAGTATTTTTACAACGGGTTATAAATTTGAACCTAAATTTGCCTTATCTATATGATTGTATGATTTTGTAATAATATGATTTTGTATGAAGTTATTTTTAGGATGGGTTAAAAATGTTGAACCTAAATTTGCCGTATCTATATGATTATATAATTTTGTAATAATCTGATTAATAATATGAAAGTATTTTTTAGAAAGGATTAAAAAATGTTGAACCTAAATTTGCCTTGATCTTTTTTTTCTATATCCAGGACCACATCATCATCGAGCTGGCCAAGACTGGGTTGAAGACGAAGGGAAAGAAGGCAGCTCCTGAGGGAGAGGAGGAGATCACGGAGGAGGATCCACTGCTGGTTGTGCATCCGAACTTCAGCATCGAGGATTAGAATTCAGACAACCACCGATTCCACGTTTGAAAACTAACTTCAACGGTGGAAATTGAAGAAAAAAATCCAGACAATTATGACTTTATAATGCAAGAAAGTATCTTGAAGAGGAGGAATGCGTCGTCCATCCATCCATCCTTCACCATGGATGATTGAAGTCCAGGCATTGGAAGTGTGAAGGGACTCTACACAGATGTAGCATCAGCAATTCTCCAACTTATCCCCGAGAGTGTATGGGTGGATAAAACTTTAATGAAAATGAGCAACAACAAAAAGAGAGCTTCTCCGGCATTCGTACCCAAGACCTCTGGATTGCTAGACCGGTGCCCTATCAACTTAGCTAGAAAGCTTGTGTAATGGTTGTTCATCCCTCAAACCCTTTTCAGTGCTCGTGTTAAAACGTGACGGGTTGAATAAGTAAGGAGTGTGTGCGCTGCTGGCTACGCTCTTGGACAACATGATGTATGTTTCTATATGGACATTGATGAGTTAGGTCCAATTATTCCCATCACCTTAGTAATTGTGCGGGGCTGGTTTGGGCTTTGAGCTCCACTGCACAAATGAGACTTATTGGTTAATTCATGGTCAAATTGCTTCAGGTATCAAACTCCGTACACCAACACATTATTAGAATTCTGTGGTGATTAATTGAAACTGAAAATTGGAAATTGAACAGGGCCAACCAATCTTAAATTGCATCAACAGTCTTTTGAGGACATTGTGATTATTGTATAACATTTAAAATACATGTATAATATCCATAGATCCTAGTCTTAGCATTTTCATCAACAGTGCTGAATAATGTGATCTAAGTAGCATATGTTTGTGTTTACTGTGATATTGTACTAGGAAATTGCTTCCATAAATATTTTGGTATCTTCTTGTTGATTTTTCAAATGTAAAAAAACTTTAATATAATTATTAAGATGAGAGGTCACTCTAAAAAAAAGTACTGTGTACAATTTAAGATTATTAATACTTTTGTAGAAAATTACTATGAATATAGAATATGTATTATGTGGATTTGATTTTCTTCAAAAGAAACTTGTCTCGACAAAATATGCAGAGTTTTAGTATAATAACAATTTTACTAGAACATTTGTCTTCCAAAAGTCAGGTACTACAGGAGATATATTGGGGGCATGGGGGCACGTGTGGCGAAGTACCCACTTCCCATTAAAGGGACAAAAACATTAAAAAACATAAGTAAAACATAGATAAGTAGAAAGTGTGCCAACAATTAAAGGGACTTAGTAACATTGTCTAAATCCTCAAAATAAAATTTTAATTCTAGCGGTTCCATCATACCTTGTTGTATTCGTATTAACAATAAAATCATGGGACCGGTTTTGGTTTTTCAAATTTCCCTTTCGTTACAAAGATATGTACGATTGAAGTATTCAGATAAGAAAAACTCCCCTGGAGTTTTTCTTACTGTGTACAAAGTGAGTGCAGTGAGTTAGTGAATATCACTTTGCATTTTCGCTCATTACTTGGCCATGCAATGTCCATTTGACTTGAAATTTTCACACAATACCCTGTGGACATATGAGATAACAACAATATACATTGCATCAACCCTTCATCACTTTTTGCACATGTCAACAAAGTTACTAGATCCCTTTAAAGTAACATGTCACTCCTAACCAATAAGTCTATGCTACAGAACCAGTGATATGTGATTGCTGGGTAAATAAATCATGCATTATTGAACATTATGTCCAACATGAATTATCAGATTTTATTTCAAAATAATGATCATCACAAAAGTAATTAAATACAGTTAAGTTTTAAACTACTAAGTATTAATTGAAGCAACATTTATTGTAGAGAACCGTTGTGAGGTCTTGACTTTGCCTTTTGTATCATAGAAATATAAATATGTGAATAGAAGTGTCTGTGTGTATCATATTATGCAAAGATAATTAATGTGGAATATTTGTTTTCTCTGTGTGTATTATGTACCTGTGTAGAGTATTCAATTTTGTTTCATTTTGCCATTTCATGATATCTATATTTTCACTTTTCTACCCTTTCTTTACTATTTCACATCACTTGAGCTGTAAATAATGGAGCAAATAAACTTGTTCATTACCATGACAATATGTAAACATGAATCTTTGAAATGTGTGTCTTGTGTATATATTTATATGTGTTTGTACTATTTTTTACAACCCTGTTCAAGACTATTTCAGGGTTCACACAGGGCCTAGAAAACTTGTTTGACTTGTTTGTTTCCCAGGCCTTGAAAGTCAGGGAAAATTGTACACTCAGCTCATGGGTCATGGAATTTCATTTTTTTTGTTTTTGCATTTCTTCAGCACTGAAATACAAATATGGATTTTTGGAACTTCGGTTGGTACAAAAAGTACTGAAAGAAAAAGAAGAAAAAAAAACATGTTAAAAAGTCATGGAATTCTTGCTGTAAATGGAATTTGACTTGAAAATAAGTGTATGAACTCTGTATCTGACTTTGGTATAATTCAACATTTTCAACAAACCACAGTCAAGTATTCACAGGGCCGTTCCTGAATGGACTGATAATAATACATGTACAAATAATAATAAAAAGGAAAACTAACCAGGTTAAACAATCAAATCAAATCAAACACCGGCCACCTCTACCACCACCTGCCACAACAATCATCATCACCACTATCACGATGCGTTTATCTAAGCTCATATTATGTCAAATGTTTGTGTGTTTGTTGAGTGAATTTGTGCGTGTGTTGGTTGGAATATATAATACCGGGAGTGTACTGTAATATGTAATCTTAAAGGGGTAGTTTAGTTTTGGTAGAGAGGGCGCTGCACATCACAATTTTTTTGTGAGGTAATGAAAAACTGAGTGTCGAATTTGAGAGAAAATGCAATTTTAATGGCAGAATAAACTTTATTTGGTCAAACTCGGTCCAGAAACGGCTGAAATATCAATACATATATCTGATCTTATAATTATTTTGGGCCCAAATAATTAGATGAATTTTTCAAAAAATTTTAAAAATGCATACACTTTTTCGAAAATTTTCAAAAGCGTTTTTTAAAAAGTTGTCGATCTCTCTATTTAATCATGATTTCAATAAAATATTACATGCATAATTTCAATAAAATATTACATGCATAATTTTGTATGAAAAATGGTTAAAACCAATGCCTTTTTAGAGAGCGCCCTCTTGTGTTTTAATGGCTCTTTTTGAATGATAATGGCCTTTTTACTTAGTCGTTTGTAACTTTGAATACCTTTCGAGCATGGTGGAGTTATAACTATTAGTTTATAATGTTACTGTCCAGGGCCCCATTGCAGAAAGAGATACAATCGATTGTAAGTTAAGATTGATCGTAAGTCAGAAAATGTACACGTTTCAACCAATCAGATTTGCGCATCTAGAACACGTGATCTGACTTACGATTAATTGCAACATACAATCGATTGTATCTCTTTCTGCAACGGGGCCCTGGTTTGGTTACTAAAGTTCAGCCTTACCAGAACTGTACTACAAAACACTGGAATTTTAGCTTGCTGTTACTGATAAGTGCGTAATTCCCGTCACTTCTAGTCTTGGGTATCACTAATAATGGAAATAATGTTTTTCTAATACCACTATCAACTGTTTTGACACTGGAGGCTGTCATGTTTTCCAACGGTACCGTATGCAACGTCAACAGAACATTGTTGTGAAATATGTTGCTATGTCAGTAACCTACTTTTGTTAGTGCACGCTCAGATTACGTTTCATATTTCATATGGTACAGTTGAAAAACATGGCAGCCTCCAGTGCTCGGTTTAAAATTGTTGATAGTGGTTTAAAAAACATTAGTTATTTTCATTATTAGTGATACCCAAGAGGAAATATACGACTAGGGTCCCGTTGCAGAAAAAGATACAATCGACTGTAAGTCAGATTATGCGTTCTCAATGCACAAATCTGGTTGAACCGCACAAAGTTTCTGACCTACTATCAATTGTAACTTACAATCGATTGTCTCTTTCTGCAATGAGACCCAGAGACAATCGATTGTCTCTTTCTGCAATGAGACCCAGAAATGACAGGAAGAGAAAACGTTTCCTACCGATATTGCAAAAGAGGGATCAACCCCCCCCCCCCCACCCCTAATTGTGGAGAATAATACTACTAAAAAGTAATTGTGCTTTTTCACGTGACTGCAGCAGCTGCCCCCTCCACCCCTTGTCTGTTATTAACCCTGGTTATTTACGCCCCTGTTTCCCATCACGTCCCCATTTACCCACCCTCTCCCCTATGGCAATGTATGACTATGCCACCGGTGAGGACTGCTAAATCATCATCGGAAGGGTAGGAGTGTATTTACGCCCCCCCCCCCCCCCCCCCCACCCTCCCTAAAGGTACAATTCTAAACTCAAATCAACAAAGGCGAGGAGACGCTAGCGGCCATCACCTTAAAGGTATGGTGACAAGAAAACTGCCTCAAAATTGGGTTTTACTGTATCTAAGGTAGATTTTCATGAAGATTACTAATACAAACATATTTTCCTCGTGGGAAAACCCGGTAAAATAAAAAAATCAACTTGTAAATTCACTTTCGGAACCCCCGTAAAAAAACTGAGTCCCGGGCGAACAAAAAATGACGTCATCTTTGTGACGTCACCTGCAGGCAATCGCAGTTTAGCTCGGTCATACACGTACACGCTGAGTGCAATACTCACGTTGACACAGAGATATTATTTCCATTTGTTTAAATATTTGCAAACATTTGTTCAGGTTTATATCATGGACGATATACACTCAGATGTGTAGCTGCATCCTGCTACAATTCATTTCTTAGCAATTCTTAAGCATTTTCAGTAAAACCTCAATTTACAAGCAAAAACGAGTTTGTGTTACTAGCAAGTCATAGGCTCTGCATGTAAACAATGCAAATTCCTCCGCGTTGCGGTCTGCATGTGATGTCATGAATCGGGTGACACGTGCGCACATTCCTGCTCCGCTATAAATGACTTTTTTTAGGAGCATGGAACGCCGATGCGTAATAAAGCAAAACAGTTGCATGAAACTTACCTTTTTTTCCCAACTTAAGGATTTCTTTGAAAAAAAGAGTGTGGTATATCAATAAAGGCACATATTTAAAGATATAAACCTGAATCAAAGCCGGGATTACCCCCCTCCTTTAACAGCGAACACCTGCATTTTTGCCCCGAGATTTACTATAGGAAATCATCGCATCATTTTAATTTTGAAGAAAAACGTTGTAATTCAATTATAGGTTTTTGTCTCTAATAACACGACGCAGGTTGACTTTGTCTTCTTCTCCATATTAATAAATAGCTTGCTATATTTTCTTTAAAAATGTAAATCTACGTTCCATGCATTTATCACGAGGAATCAGAATCAAGTCATCCGAGATCTTGTCTTGCTCTGCATCTTTTGCCATAGGTAAGTATATTTGAATGTGAGAGTTACTGATTATGATGATGATGATGATGATGATGATGTCGATGATGATGGATGTGGATGGATGATGAATGATGAATGATGATGATCGTGATCTGATAACGCTGTTTGTGTAAAGCTATATACAAAACAAACACTCCATCATTCACATTATCCAGAGGGACCTCCACCTAATATCATTTGTTTGTATAACTTGGCCATTGGATACACACCCGCAATTAATATATCACTTATTGTGCACTCCCTCCACTCCCTGGGGAGCATTCCATCAGGTGCTACTTTACTGTGCACTCCTGCTTTAAGCCCCGCGCAGACAAAGCCGACTCGACCCGATCCGACTGGTTTTCAATCAGGCTAGAGTCAGTTTCGCTCAGTCAGAGCCGATCCAACATGTTGAATCGGCCTTGAATCACCTCCGACTGGCACTTGACTGGCAAAACCGGAGTCCTGAGGCAATGCATACTGAGTTAATCAGGGTGAAAACCAGTCGGATCGGGTCGAGTCTGCTCTGTCTGCGCCGGGCATTACACAATCATGCACTCTCATTCGTGCCAAGTACCCAGGCATTATTGCACCTGTGTGGGGAGCAGCAATATTATGGAGTACGTGCCTTGTCGAAGGACACAAGTGCTGTCTGTACTGGGGCATCGATAGGTTTCAAACTCGGCTCCCATGCTTTTCAGTCAAGCGCCTATACGATCGTGCCTCAGGCCACAACACCTCCACTCACCTCAACATAATCAATATTCAATACACATGAAAGTTTGACACGTTTCTTTCAAAACATTTATATTTAATCCTTAAACAACAAACAACTTGTGCACAGCACAGTAAACAATTAATATAATCCTTTGGTATCCAGATAACCACCGTAAAGACAAGTTACTGGTAAATATTAATTGTAAAACAATTTACTTTAATACCATGTATGAATATCATATTGCCTAACGAAAACAGAAAACTTTAAACATCAGTGTCCGCCAACTTTGGTGGGAGACTCGCCACATGGCATTATAAAGTTTTAACAAAAATGTTTACGCATAATTTTGGGGAATATACCAAGTATAAAATGCGCATTTAGTGTGATTTAATATCACAGTAACATGACTTTTGTTTGATACAAGGTTGCATTCCGATATACAAGTTCAAACAGTATGATTTTTTTACATACATTATAACCCGAGTTAATTAATTAATGTAGAAATCAGGTATTTACGAATGGCTACGTTATTTTTATATTCGGAATACATATAGCATTATACTAAGTACATGAAGTAGGGGGAAACATACAGTATACAGTGTGAGTCATAATAAACGAAACCGGACTTTAATAGCTTATAGATCAACAATTCTAAACATATATATGTTTATATTGGTATCATGTTAAAGCTTGGGAAATTGCCTTTAAAATGATATATCATACATTTTGATCGCTTTACGCTTCACCGAACACGACCTTATTATCCAAAGTCATGCAAACACTACCCGTGTCCAAGTTTGCCGTTGTCTTGTTCAGTAAGAATGGATGCGTCTGTTTACCGTTTTTTCAAAAGAACATTTCAAAAATCTCTGGTGAATCAAAACAGAATACCAGCTGGTTGCCAGTGTTTTTCATGTTTATCAAGGTGGAAGGGGATCCCCCACCCTCCTCCCATCAGCAGTCCCACTGTTTGGAGGCACGGGGCCCTGAATAGGACATGTAAGATGAAGTTATCTTTGAAAATCAAACAAAGATGCAACCATTCAAAAAACAAGAACACTGCAAACTTGGACACTGGTAGTGTTTGCATGACTTTGGATGATTAGGTCGCGTTCGGTGAAGCGTGAGTGTATGAAATATCATTTTAAACACAATTTCCCAGGCTTTAACATGATACCAATATCAACAAATATTTGTTTAGAATTATGGATTTATAAGCTATTAAAGTCCGGTTTCGTTTATTTTGACTCACACTGTAGTCTGAATTCTGTAATAAGATGATACTATAAAATCAGTGTCCCTGTCACATACATCAAACATCTCAATTAAAAAAGCCTCGCATACAACTTTAAATTTCCGTTTATAGCTGTAACTATTGTCACAATTATCATTCCCTTCAATTAGCAGCATCTTAATAATGAAAAATCTTTGCAAACAAAATAATGTAATACTTTCTCGCAGCATAACTTCCGACAATATCTATCGCCAAATATTGACTGATTTATAATATTAGTATTACAACACTGACTCTTTCATGATTATGTGTTTTCACGATTGATGATAATGTTGGTAAATTAAGTAAGCCGTTAGCGAATCGTCAATATCATCAATATTTTTATATAATTATTATGAAAAGGATAATTATATGAATACCATAATAATTAACACGATACACATTTCTTTAAAAAATCGCGTTTAACCGTTTTGCGATAAACATTTTTAAAAATGAAATAGGGACTATGAACTAGTTTTAAAAATGGATAACATTAAGAACAAAAATATGTTGTTATATAAAGCTATTGTATCCATATTAAAGATCTTATAATATATAAAATTAAACTAGTAAAGAAATAACACAAAATTGTTATACAAATTTTCTAAATTTGAAATCACACAGGTTGGTCAAATGCCATGCCATATTTTACTACACAATATTGATGTAATGTATAAAACTTGAAATGTCATTTACTCTCTTCTGCCGATTTATAGGTTTGCCTTTCCTTTTAAACAATGATGAATAACACTCAACGTTCCCCCTTTGCGATGTTTGAAACGTGCAAATGATATATAGAAAAGAATGTAGATATAGTGTAATCAAATTAATGCGATTATGTATAGATGTAGACATAATGGGGCGAGGTAATATGGGAGCATTGAGAACTATATTTCATCAATTTATCGAATTATAAGAATAAGATAATACTAGCTTGTACATGATACACGCTCATATTGGTAATACATGAAATGCTTGCAATGCGGCTGATACAAAATTAAAATTTGCTGGTATATGTAACAAGTGTGACAGCAATATAATACGTGTATAGTTGTTCTAATTTACTAAAACGGCCTTGCATCATATCTGTTTGATGGAGTCATAACTATATAAGAAACTAGTTTTGATGATTTTTGTCGGCAGTCTTATAAACATCATTCTATACGTGCGACATAATATATATCAATGGTATATTGGGCGTGCAATATAATTACATATATCAGAGTCAGATAAAGAACAACGTCGTGATTGAATTCATGCCTTTTTATAATTTGTCCATAAACATCAAAGTGCAGTATAACAGGTATTCACTATACATCGTTATACACAGTAACAAAAAATTAAACAACTTTTTAAACAACCAAAAACGCTGTTTAAGCCGATCCCTCTAACAACGTTGTTTAAAATTTTGAACAACCAAGATCTGGTTGTTCAAAATTTTAAACAATGTTGCTAGAGGAACCGGCTTAAAAAGCCAAAAATGCTGTTTAAGCCGGTCCCTCTAACAACATTGTTTAGAATTTTGAACAACCAACATCTTGGTTGTTCAACATTTTAAACAACGTTGTTAGAGGGACCGGCGTAAACAGCGTTTTTGGTTGTTTAAAAAGTTGTTTAATTTTTTTTTACTGTGTAGACAACACGTCTGTTTTAGAGAAAGAGACATTGACTTTATCAGTACTTACATATCCTACATCAGCTGATACAATGAACTATATGAACAATTTACACAATAAAGACACGAACAATAAATATTATAGTATATACAGTTATATAAATATAATTTAGTACGAACAAACATAACCAATAACTGATTCCCGCTCGGCGCTCGGTAATTTTCTTCCAACCTTTCACCCGTTGAACGGGAAACCCAAAACAGTGTCAGAGCTGCTCAGAAACACAACAAAATCACAAAAAGTGTTATACAATGGTATCCATACTTGGGCCTGCCGGGTGGTATTGGTATTCACCATTCTCCATCATATCGTCGTCAAAGTCACACGTGAAGTCATTCGACGTCGGTTTCACGGGAGTGTACACACTCCCTCCAACTGTTCTTGACGGGGTGGATTTCGCGGGCGAGAGGTTGTTGTTGTCGCTCTCGTAAATGTACGGCTTTTTATCTCTGGAGTTGCGGTTGCTATTGCCGCGAGAAGAGTGGTTTCCGTTACTAGAGACGCTCGCAGTTGGTGACGTAGCCACTGGTGACTTTGGTCCGTGCAAGTCGCCATTTAATTGTCCGTTCTGTTTCGTCGGTGTCAACCTTGCGCTTCTCTTTGGTTGAAGGTAGGCATCGTTGTCAAACAGCTCCTCCGCTCCGTGGTAGGCATCGTCCTCGTCCTCATCCGAGTCCCCATTGTGACCTGGATGCGAATGTGCCAGCGCCAGAGGTTGATAGTCCCCTTGGTAACCCGTGATGCCGTGTATGTGACCGTTGCTAGGGACGCGAGGCTCGTAAACCGGATCGTACCGGTCACTACCCATCGTATCACTCTGTCCTCTAGACTTATCCGATGTGGGACGCCCTCTTCCGCTGCTTCGGCTTGGACCTCTTGACGCTGGTTCTTGATCTGGAATAGGGTCTATGTATCCGTTCTCCTGATCATCTGTCATGAGGTGCGTTCGTCTTCGGCTGTAGTCGCCGATGGAGCTGGCTGGACTTGGATTGAGGAGCTGGTAAACCGGAGGTTCCTTGTAGCTTTGATCCCTTCTGACAGATCTTGAACCACTTGGCGACGGACCATCGACCTCGTCAGACATGTCCGGGAGGGAGCTCCACTTCCGGATGCTCTGCGGAGACCTTCTTGGTCGGGAGTGGTACTGACCATGCACGGGAACAACAGTAAAGGATCCCGCTTCTTCGGCGGTCTTCTTCGTCTTTGGAACTGCTCCATGTCTGGTCTGTCTGACGAGACGATTGTAGTCCCCGCCGAACGTGGAGCTCCTGGCCCTAGGAGATTTGTTTGGAACAAAACGCCTGTTGTTGCCGTCCCTAAGGGCCTCCCTGGAACGTACCCTGTCCACCATTCTGTCAGCATCCTCCGCGCTGGCGTGCGATCCACTGGTGTTGCTCCTGTACCTATGAGGCTTTGCCATTCGCACCCTTCCAGACCTATCCGGATCGGACAATGTCGGCGTCACCCTGAGGTGCATATACGGCAGTGCGTGGGTCTCCTCGTCAGGAAGGTACTTTGTATATCCGTACTCATCGAGGGGAGCGCAACGACCGTCTGTACCCTCTGCCATCGCGGGGTTGATACCAGGCAGCAGGCTCACCTGTCTCTGGACAGGTGGGTGAGGGGGATCACCCAGGAGCGCCAGGTCTGACATGGAACTACTCCTCGAAGCACCAGTATTTTGTGCCCCTAGAGCAGAGAGACTCTCGCTTCGGTATAGCACGTTCGGGAAGGCGCCGCCGGTCCGCTTAGGAGCTGCAATGATAAGATGTGGATTATACAATTGACGCATAATATCAAATACTCTTACATTGCAGATTTGCTCCATAAAAATGCCATCTTACTTTAATATAAATATCTCAGTTATACACATTTATCGTTTATCGTACTGCTGCAATATAATGTTTGTTATGGGTAAAACTCTAATAGCATTACATACTCCCGAACAGTTTTAAGAATTACAATTCGTGAAAGCGTGTGCCCCATCTAATAATTCGGACCATGCTACACCACTTCATCATCATCATTATAAATACAAAATATTATACTTACATTTGTTCATAGGTTTCATTCTGACCTCTTCAATAGTAGCATAGTCCCTGTTCTGGGCATTCCCGTTGGTTGCATAGCGCCTGTAAAGAGTAAAAACAAAATATAATAATTGATATACATGTATTTATTTATTCTCTAATATCTATACAGGATAACATGGTAGTCTATTGTAGTATACATGTATGTGGTCTCATGATTATTGGAACGAATCTACAATATAGTATACTGTAGATGCTCAATTAAGGCAGGAAAGGGATTTGAAGTATATGTTCATTACCTTGGAGGTAGTTTGGGTGCCTTCGACCTCTTGCGCTTTCGGCAACAGAAGAAAACGACGAGGAAGATGACCAGGCCGAGGATAAAGGCACCGATAGCGATGCCGATTAGTCTGACTTCAAAGGGCGACAGACCTAATACTGAAAGTGGATGGAAATAGTTATGATGATGATAATAATAATACTAATAATACTTATACTAATAATACTTATGATAATAATAATTATAATAATAAAACTAATAATCATTTTAATACTACTATTATTACTACTACTATTATTACTACTACTACTTATAATAATAAAATGATTAGTATTATTATTATCATTCTTATTTTTATTATTATTTAATAATAATAATTATACTACTATACTTCTTATACTACAACTAATACTAGTACTACTACTACTACTACTACTACTACTAATTATAATAATAATAAAATAATAATTATTGTCGTAAAAAGAACGCTCTCGAACCCAAAGATTTTTAAATGGTAACTATACCATACTGCGTAGTAGAAACATATCAACTGAACAATTGCAATGTCGTCTTTCATGTTGTGATTTCTATTATATTTTTACAAAGCGACTCGAATATCCACTCAGCATCCCAAAGTAAGTGAAGGGCAAATATAATTATATACAACTCTATATTTATAAGCATTTATTCACGAAGGGGCTGATGTTGTTTGAACGAATAACGCCCTTCCTGTCTTCAACAAAAAATAGCAGATTCTTGCTAAAAGATAGATTATTTTGTCGGTAAATGAGATAACTTAAACCCATCATAATGATTCTAACTGAACATGACAAGACTTTTGTAGAAAACATCAGTAAATTCGAAGCTTTTGGGTAAGGGGGGGGGGGGGGGTTGCATTCCCCAAGCACCCCCGTCTCATATGCACATATGTAACATTTATTTACCGTTGTTGTTAATAGGAGCCAAGGTGGTGTTGAATTTGGGAATGACATCGTCAATCTTCCTGGTAACAATGGCCTCGCTATACACAAATAATGAAAACCAAAAAAAAAGAAGAAAAAAAAAGAAATTGCATTATTTCGAGTAATATAATTGCTTTATTGTAAACTCAGTAAAACAAACATAATTTGGTATAATTTTGATTAAATAATACTAGCCAGACTGTAAATATTATAAAACACATAAAGTAACGTTCATATTAAATCAAAAAAAAGTTACACATTTAACAATACTTATGTTATCATTATGATTATGTTTTAACAATGCTGAAAATCAGGCTACTCTGCATACAAATATAAAATAAATAAATCAATTAAAATCTAATAAATTTATGAAAAAATGAATGAATGAAGATTTAAAAAATTAATAAACATAAATAAGATAAATACATTCATAAACGAATATCTAAAATGAATAAATTAACAAATAAATGAATAAATAAACAAAAACATATATAAATAAAAACAAAAAAGTATATAGGAATAGTCCTTACGTGCTCGGTGTCGGAGACGTTGGCATGGTGATACCGCACAACGGATTACACTGCGGGGCGCAGAACTCGCTCACCAATTGGTAGATTGTCGGATCGGACCCCTCCCACACTCGGAGGGCGTAGCCCCCGCTGACCCCCTCGCTGGCGTTCTTGAAGAAAATGAGGGGATTCTCTCGCGTAGTTTGGCAGGTCTTGACGTTGTCGTAGTCAGCTCGCTGGGCTATCACTGCCGTATTCGGGTCGTTAGTACACGTGTCGTAGCCTGCAATTGGTAAATGAAGCAACCACGTGATCATTATAAAGGAGAAGGTGTAATTACGTTATCAAAGAATGGCTTTGGTGCATGTGGTTTCAAGGGGGCGTTCACAAAAAGTCCATTCAATTTAGTCGTTCGTCACTCATTTTCGTCGATTATAATTTAAATTCGTTGAACACATTCTGTGACTGACGAATTTGAATTGTACTGCACAATAATGTGTGACAAATGACTAAATTGAGTGGACTTTTTGTGAAATTGGTCCACAATAAACGAAATTGAAGTTGGCATTGGCACATTCTCGGCTTCTCGGGACGAAATTGAAGTACATCTTTATCGAATTGAATGACAAAAGTGTTACAATGGGCGGGAATTATCAACTGGTTTGGCACGTTATCCCATTTCCAGTGTTGGCATGGTTATATGGCGCCCGTGGACGGGCCATTGTCAAAATAATAAACTTTTTGGTTCGTATAACCAAATATTTCGTATAACCAAATAAAAACCGTACAAATATTATTAGTTTCAAATTGTTCATTACAAAAAAATAACGGATCATTATTATACAGTGGTGGAACACATATTACAAGTAATGTCCCGCCTGAAAATCAGCAACTATTTCTGCTCCAATATTTCACGAGACAACAAAGTACCAGATAAGCTCCCCCCCCCCCCCCCAAAAAAAAAAGAGAACATGAAATAAAAACAGAAACAAACTGCCGAAGCGTATTTACAAACGAAAATAACGTTTTGTGTATACCAACCTCGCAATTCTGGTATTGTTGGGCAGCCGAAAGTAAACAGGATATCGTTCTTAAAATTGGCAACGTTGATATCTGCCCCCGTGCACTCGCACCAGCCTACACAACGCACTCTGTACACAGAAAGAAAATAAAAACATCGAAAATATTTTCAGTATTGTATCATGATTTAGCTTCTGTGTTAATAAAAGCAAAAAGGATATTGAACAAAATAGTTCACTGCCCAATGATGGAATGGATAACCTTTGTATGCTGTACAATTTGTTTCTTTCCAAAAAATTGTTCTATCTAACCAAGTAGAAAAAAAAATGTACTATTAAACATTTCATAATAATCATGTCATTTTATTAAAAAATTATAGTTCATGTTTATATAGCGATATGAGCATTATTATATCCTGGCTTTATAAGCGAGCTGCCATGGTGCGCTCAAGCATTTTAAATGGAAAAAGTGTGGCTTGCTTAAAGCTCAATACCAGTTTTGGGAAAGCAGCCGAAAACATCTATATTGATCAATATTGTTGAATAAGTATTTAAATAGGGCTTGTGGGGTCAAATCCGAACCTAAGCATCGTTAAATACAGAAATATCTGAAGAAATCCAATACCCGCCCGTGAAATGTATAAATCCACCACCCGTTCGCACCTGTCCGCGCCGCTAGCGCTGGGCTGGAGATATCGACAAGCTGGGGACAAGCCCGTATAGTGAACACGCACGCGGTCATTTGCACGTAGCGTAAGCGCGATTCCGCGTTGGCGATATCAATCCGCAGTAGATCAATTTATAATTTTGCAAATATATCAATTAGTAGGCGGTTTCTTGGCCAAATTTGTATAATCCCATATTAGTAAAATGATATTCTTTCACATGGTTGGTAATAAGAGTACATTTCATTTTTAGGGGGTGGGGCGTTTCCCACTACTGTCATTTACCTTAAAGGACACACGTATTGCGGTTGGTGAATCGAACCCAATCCCTGCGTATTGAAAGACGTATGCTCGAACCAATACACCACGATAATTATTATATCATAATACCATTATCAAACTATAATTAAGGAGGTCATGCATATTTTATCTGTGCGTATGTTGCGGCAATCATGATTGTCTTACTTCACTGTATTCGTGTGTCTGTGTCTTTTATAAACAAGTCCATCTTGATGCCAAAATATCGAGTCATTTATCAGAACATGACTATACCCCGATAATGATTTAATAACAATCTCAATTAGGTCAATTTCCAATTAATTTCCAGCCATTTTCCAAATGCAATCAGTAATGAGAGTTCATTCACCCTGATTTGCGTGCCAATATCATTGATAGGTCAACGCTCTACTCGGGAATAGGAATCTGTGCGTGTGTGCTTGTATCACGTGATATTTACTTGACTATTATTGTAATTACACGTTCATTGTGAGGAGTGATACTATAATTACCCCCCCCCCCCCTCCCCCACCCCCACCTATTTTCATTATACACTGTACAACATTAATGGTATATATTGTAGATAAATTGTGTGTATCTATTAATACACACCAAACAGAATTAGACAAGTTTAGACAAACTTTTTGGAGACAAATATAGGGACAATAAATTATGCATTGCCGCGTGGACACCATCATGCATGTTGTCATGTTTAATCACAGAACCACAAAACGAGCGCTCAATTTGCGTCGTTTCGCTAGGCTGCGCTCATCAATGTCACAATAGAGAGAACCTGGGAAAGCCGAAGTGATAATTGTTTCAATGTATGAATCATCCACTATAGGTAACGATGATATATCGTTCGACGTATCCAGGATTTTCAAGGGAGGAGGGGGGGGGGGGGGGGGGAGGTGAGAGGAGAGAGGGAGGGGGGGAGGAGTCATTACCAAAAACCGATCGTGGCCCGGGACCGAGACCACTCGCTAAGATGGCCGAGAGCGATACAAATAAAGTGAACCTTTCTGAATTTGGGAGGGGGGGGGGGGGGGGGGTTGCGTATGCACCAAACGCACCCCCTCGGCCTCCACCCCCTTGGCTACGGGCCTGGTTCGGGACAAGTTCATATTGCAAATTACAATATGCATCGATCTGCTTGCACGCGGCTACTATACAGTATACGTTCCTATATACTTATACTTTAACCCACAAAAAAATGTAAAATCAAAAGTAAGCTATTACATGTATTATCATGACGGCATGATATGTTGTTGTTGTTGTTGTTTGATGTTTATTGGCGGTTCATTCAATTTGAATACCCTATAATTATTCTAGCCTTTAGTCAAGGCTCTACATGGCTGGGAGATTCTACACGAGCTGCGATAGACCCATTTCGACTGTTGCACGGCACAGGAATCAACGGGATTGACTGGCTGCCATATATTTACAGGCAAATCATGCTCACGTGGTCAACCATCTCAATTATAATTATAGACAATACAATTTAACATTTAAATGAATGCAATTCCATTTCATAATTACAAGAGCCATAACAAGGATGGGTGCATAATACTCAAGTTATTCCATAGTCATGATAGTTGAATGACCCGCCAAGTCACTCCGCCCTTCTTTCTTTTTTTGTTTTAGATAAGGTAAATGTAGCTTATACGATTTCCCGGAGACGGAACATTAAAAAGCGATACAATCATTTATTTCGTCGCAGGCTGTAACAGCTATTTGGCGCCTATAACGTCGAAAGATTAATCAACGACACCACAGAACAATGATATACCTATATGTAATTAGCATTCCATATTCTCTCGTCGATCATAATAAATAATTAATAATATTATTTATATATAATGACTAACGGAGATTCTTTGTACATATTACACTGCATGAACGTTAACAAAAGTATGTATACAACACTGTCACTGTAACGTTTCGTACTGCCCCCCCCCCCCCCCACAAAAAAATGAGATGCCAAATGAAAAGCGAGGAGCATGCAGATAATTATTAATGTGATATCTATAAGACATTGGTATCAATATTAATGATAATCTATTTCTACTTATAAGACATAACGAACTTCTCTTTTTAAATTCAACTCTTTCAATTCTTTTCGAATTCAATTAAATTTAATTAGTTTTCCCAACAAAATAAACTTATCATATTCAATCGTTTACAAAATCGTGAGAACAAATTACATTCAACTTGCATTATAGGTTACGATATTATGTACGTTATATTATACTTGCGCGCCATAAATATATAATATAAGTCGATAACCATGCATCGCAGAGATTGCATTAGGGTACGAGATGCGCGGAGTTTGCATCGCATTATCAGTGATGAGCAATTTCATCTTCCCGGTGATTCCCCTCGAATTCCTGGAAGCGGGACAATGGCGACCTATCGCTGACACCCATGTATACCACTCCGTTATCTTGCAGCATCTGGGGTTTTTCGTACGAAATGACTTCCCAGGCTCTTCGGTGGAGCGTTAGTTGAGTTGAACGCCCAATTTAATCTCGATCGATTCATCAGCAGAGGTATAATAATAATTGTGCCAATGTTTTGTACGCCGGGAAGAAAAAACGCGCCATTTCGCACGCGATGATGCTACTTGCACTCGAGTACCCTATAGCTAGCTCGCTACTACACATTTATATAATATTTCGTTTCTTTTATACATTATTTGTTGTCGAGTGGTCATGACGCCTGCCTCGTAATCAGCAGGTCACAGGTAGGATCCCCATCCGAGATGATTTTGATAGCTGTATATTTTGCATGAATGTACTAAGTCTTATTTTGTATCTAAATAACGGCAAGGGCAACAATAAATAATACAATATAACACGTGCCATTAGCTGTTAAATACATTTATTAAGGACTATGTATCTTCGTTTTTTTATATATACGAGGTTCATGTTTTAAGCATACACATCTATTATATACATCCGTACCACCCCTCGTTCATAGAGATAAGATATTTGTATTTCTGTATAAAATTAGCGGAAATTAATTACACATCGAATCAAATTAGGACAAATGGGCAGATAAGGAAGTGGTATGCAGATTAATGTTTTGCCTGATAAACTGTTGAAATGGCTAATTAAATGTGACTAATATTATCAGTTCACTGAAGCACTTCATTTGGTTAAGTTAATTAACTAAATTATCGATGAAATATGAATTACAGTTCTAAAGTTGAAATGCGTATTTTCATTAGACATAATGTACATACACATAACGTATGTTTTAATAATGGCGTACTCATTTATCAAGTCCAGCGTCCTAACCACCAAGTGGTTTATTGAATTTAATTAACACGATTTATTACTAAACAAGTATACCTGGGATTAGCTCTGGGTTTCATTCGGCAAGGAAACGTCATCGATTAAAACAAATTATTGACCGTTGACTGAATTTCGTCGAAATCATGGTATTTATTGTTGATTTTGTTATTTTACCAGGATTATAACGATTATACGGGATGTATAGAGCATGATAATCTGAGACTGGATTTCACTAGAATCGGTATTATGTTTCCTCCACGCTTGACACTTGGTGTAGGGTTCAAAAGTGTAGGGAATGCCTAGATAGAATCGGTGTGGGTTTTATTTTCTCTGTCAGAGGTACAAGTTCAAAGTTGTAACTAAATAGTATACATGAAATTGAAATGAGATACACAACATCAATTCGTGGATGGTAAAGAAGTCATCTAACTTTGCTCTTGTAACGAACGAGTCATGAACCCTAAGTTCCCGATAACATATTACTGTACTCTACTTCATACGGAGACAGACGGCTGGAAGGACAATAATAGGTCGATGAGTCATCGTAGTGTTGACAAAAGGCGCAAAGTGGAAGCAAGCACACATATCATGCACATTATATACACATACATACGCACACATACATACATACATACATACAGACACACACACATGTACGCACTTACACGCATACAAGCGAATACATACACCACAAACATACACACATAATACAACAAAAATCGTACACGAACACAAAAACACACAAACAATATTATTCACGAACATGTTTATTCATATTTGTACACACACACACACACACACAAACACACGCATACACGCATAATCGTAAATACATAAATACATGTATATTCATGTAAAGCGATGGCGCCAGGCATATAGGGTTGGCGCCAGGTTCGTATCACGTGATCAAACCACCAAGGCGCCACATCAACGCGTTACTTATAGGTCGTACTTCTTGTCTAACGAAGATGTAGAAGTGTTGACGTAAATGCTCTGAATCATGCCCGCGGGGAATCCCATTTTTATAGATCGCTCAACATGATCATCGCGACATTCAAATGTTAATGTTGGTCCCTAAATATATGCTCTCTCTATTTTGTTTCTCTCTATTTCTTTTCCTCTCTCACTCTCTATATCCCCCTAGCCTTTTCTTCGCATCATTTCTTCCCGTCGCATGAATGTTTGATAGAGCTTGTTATAATATTTCTACAGATTACGCAATATTGTTCAGGCTTTGAAACGAAGGTTATACTGCCTTAATTGGACAAACCTGATATAAAATTTCATCGAGTTCTCTTTTATTTGTTTTAATTAAATTTTTGAAATAATACTTTGATAATGAACGTTATTATGTCATAAAACAAATTGCTTCTGAGTAATTATCCCTCCACACTTTAATGACTACTGGTTTAAATTGAATGGCCCACAATCAATGACAGAATGTTCTGTCATTGCGTAGATTTGCCCACTTGAAAAGATATATTCATTTCAAAGACTTTTTTTTCTGCAATCAAACAAATCGGTTACAACAAAATTGGATAATAATATAAAACATAAGGTATGCAAACAATATACACAATATAGAACAAACCTACTTATACATGAGTAAGAGTAAGTTGTACGTTGAGCCATTGCGTGTATAAAGAATGAGAACAGAAGGTCGCCGTTATAAGCAAAAGCTTGAGCAGACGGTCAACCAAACTAAAATACAATAAGTTATGAAATATTGGCTAAGCAACACAAAGAGGGGGCCATGATACTCAAATGATATATATTTCAATCAAATATGAATATAGACAGTTGGATTCAATATAAACAATTATAGAATTAGCAAATGAATCTCATCTTTATAAGGCTAATAATGATACGTTCATAACAGAGATAAGAGAGAAATTAAACAAAAACAAGTGTGCGAGTGGTGCGTGTGTGTGCAAGTGCAAGTGACCTTATGCGCCAAAATGTTGGATCATCTTCATTACTGTATAACTTCAGACCAAAATTTAATTTAGTTTCTAAAATTTTACAAAGAACGTTTTTATTTTTATCTTTATACATTATATTGTGAAATAATGTTTTTTTTTAGTGTAGCTTTAAATGAATAGATAGATGTACATTGTTTAACATGTCCAGGGAGTGCATTCCAAATGTCTGGACCATGATATCTTATGGACTTATGCGCTAACAGAGTTTTAGGATTGTGTAAGTGAAAATCAGTACAATTACGCGTTGGATATGAGTGAACATGGGAATTAGGAATAAAAACGTCATGAAAAAGAGGAAGTGAATTTTGTGTGTATTTAAACATACAAATTGCTGTTTGATATACATGCAAATCACTCACTTTTAAAATATTTAATCTATAAAATATCGGATTTGTATGAGCTAAGTAATTAGAATGAGTACAAATCCTGAGTGCTCTTTTTTTGCAAGAGAAAAATCATATTAATCTTGGTTATACTACAATTCCCCCAAACAACATTGCAGTATGTAAAATAAGGTAACACTAATGCATTATTATAATGTAAAAAGTGTTTTCTCGGGTACAAGGTTCCTCATTTTACCAATAACACCAACTGCCCTTGAGATTGATGTTGTAATAGTATTTACATGATAATTCCAAGTAAGCTTTGAATCCAAAGTGCGACTTGTGCTTCAGATGCGACTTGTGCTTCAGATGGACATACTTCTATATAATCAATCTGTCTCGCAATGATATTTCACATATTCTGCTCCTAGAATTGGAGACATGTTTCTATCTGCCACTGGCAAGTAAGAAATGATAAGATCTTTTGGGAAAATGTCATGTGAATATGATTATACTAGCGCACTCACTAGGAGTAAAAGAAGGTTCCTTGGATATGCCATATGCAGTAGCTTGCAACTTAGCACTGTGCTCGCGACTTATAACGATAATAGGGTGAACATGCTATGTATTATCTTATATTTAAATTATAGAGAGTTGCATCAGAGATACATTCAAAGGATCTAGGATTTTCAAAATCCTCAAAACCTTATTGGAACTCTAGCGGTTCTCCCATACCTCGCTGTATTCGTATTACTAATTAAAAAATAGAAGCATGGAACATCTTTCAGTTTTCCAAATTTCTCTTCCGTTACAAAGATATGTATGATTGAACTGTTAAGATTCATAACTTTCTACTGGATAATCATTTTTACAAGGCCGCGCGTGTGAATATCCTTCACGACTACTGTACTATTTCACCAGTCGTGAAGGATATTCACACGCGCGGCCTTGTAAAAAGGCTAGGTTTTTGCAAATAATAATATGCTCCTCCCTCCCACCTCTCTGCTACATGTGAGTTGGTCGGAACACAACTCGAAAAGCAACGGGTAGCTCAGCAGTTAGCATCCCCCAAAATGTCAAAATCCCTCGATATTGCGAAATACCAGCAGGCGGGAAAATGGCACTTGGTATCGAGGTTTTGGAAGGATAATTTGTTTTTCCGTCGCGGGACGAATCCAGACAACCCCCCGAAATCTAGCATATATGCTAGATTTATATATACTAATGAGCTGAATGCTAGCTAAGAGTACATCAAACAAAATGCTTATCGTAAGTCGTAAATATGTTACCAGTAAAGATAAATATGTACATATTATGTAAATATGTAACCAGTAAAGATAATATCAATATCCATAAACGGTATAGATCGCAATACATGTTTGTTGATTTAGTATTGTGCTGTTTGGTTGATGTTTGTATTTTTATCTAATTATATACTTGCGCGGGAAATAATAATTTCATGTATAATTATGTCCACTTCGTATTAACTTTGGGGTGTTCTCCTCATTTTCTTTGCCAAAAAGCATGAAAAAAGAACCAGTTTCTTAGGAACCAGCTCAGCAAGTATCGCAGCTGGTCATTGCAGAGTTTCGGAGTCTGGAATGCATGATGCGGTTTTCCCGCCAAATTACATTAAAAGAGAAGTCTGAATCGGTGAGTAAACAACGGCGTAACTTAGTAACTAAAAGGTGGATAATGGGACAATTTACCCCCTACCTTGGAAATCATTTTCCTTTCATCCCATGCAAACCATCGCTCTCTCTCCTCTTCAACACCCCCCCCCCCCCACCCCACCCCACCCCACCCCCAATTACCTCCGGGAACCAAATACCTTACAACTACAAGCTTTGCTTCTTTTTGCTTCCCCCTATTTCATATTAGACATGTTACAGAACTTTAGATAGACTTTGATAAAATATGTAATTTATATTGTTTTATTATAGTTCTGTGTATTTCCATATTGTATTTTCGTAATGAGTACATTGCTCCTTTGTTTATTTACAACAATTATAATTTGTGAAATATGAAATTAATTCAAAATCAATTATCAAATCAAAATCAATCCCCAACCCCGGTCTGGCCTGTCCCTGACTACGCCACTGTATACGTAGACATTGTAAAAACTGACGAGTGATTAGCGTTGACATCTTGACTGGCGTGTACCGTAGCAATAAATTAAACCAACGACTTGGAAATGGTTGTTGAACTCTAATTGAGTGTTTTGGCCCACAAAACCATCTGCGTTTCTACTGTACATAGTGTTCTCATCGTCAACCAACATGAGGGGCAAAGGGGGCATGGGGTGGCAAGAATTTCCCAGAAGGAGGGGCAGTATATATTTAAAACACATTTGAGTTATATATCATTTCTGTATCCGTTGTTTTTATCATCGGGGGCAGGGGGGGGGGGGGGGGGGGGGGGGGAGGGGAAAACAGAAATTCCAATCAGCGGTGTGTGGGTGTGTGTGTGGAGGGGGGGGGGGGGGGGTACAAAAGAACCCCAGCCTACAAATTTACTATGCCACTGTGATTCTAGCGATGCACAGGTTCATGGCTATGCGGTCATGAACCAACGACTTTTACAAACCTTCAGATTCATTGAATCACATGAATATACAATGTAGTTAAATTGCTTCGACAGATTCAGACAAATTGCCCGTTCAGTCAGTGATTTTTTTATTTATATGTTATCCATCAGAACAATAAATCAACATATTCAAATAAAACAAATTATGACGAGAACCCGGAACGCCGGAAAATACCACAGTGAGAACACACTATATTTTTATCAATGAAGAAGACATTGTGAATATATTATGTGGGTAATGTTAGAAATCGAAACATTTTCATAGTGCCAACACCATCCACACGATGACAACACTGTGGACACACTCTGTTCACACTGTGATTGATTGTGATATACACTGCGAGCACACTGTAATATATACTGTCACCCTCTGTAAACATGTGGGTGAATATTACAGTGTGCTGACAGTGTTGTCCACATTGCGATACATGATTATATTACAGTAACACGATTCACATTGTAAATCAGTGTGTTCAGTGTGTTCACAATGTGGTCAACATTGTGAAAACTCAGTGTGTTCCCACTGTGTGCATCATTACAAAATGCAGAGCTTTTAATTCCGGGATATTATATTAAATTAGGGGAAAGGGAACGAACAATACAGAACGCAGTCCTCATTTTAAGGCCCGGGCTTCTTCCCCTCTCCACTGGGGAAATATTGAACCCTTGTTGCCCCCCCCCCCCCCCCCCAATGTCTGGTATGGATTGGAATAACCCTGGCTACGCCATAGAAACAATCCGGTAAGAAGACAGTCAGCATGTCAGGGTTACCTGTCAGCCGGGCCCTTTGAAGTACGCAGTTAATAAAAATATGTCGAGTTTATTCAGCCGCTCGAAAAGCTGTGAGTTCACAATCAATCAAGACTTATCAGGCTCTAATGTTCTGTCTTCCGATTAAACAAAAACAATAAAGGTACCTGAGTACTTGGTAATTTTGTTGAAGGGCAACATCGCAATACCGAGTGAGTAGAAAATGCATGTATGTGTATAAATAATGTCGAATGGCCTGTAATGCAACAATATTTGGGAAATATAAAATATTCCAGAAATATTTTATCGAAAGTTTAAACGTTATCATATTTACGTAAGTTAGTAACAAATGTCCTTCAATTTAATGTGTTGACAATATTTAGGAACTCGATTTAATTTGACATTTCAATCGAAATGTTTTAATTGGTTTCGTGTTTTCATTGTCTCCTTTTAAAACTTAAAAACCTTCCCCAATTTCTGGTACGTCATTTTGTTGTTTTTAAAAGCAATGTTATTTTATTCGATCCTCTGTTTACATCGAACGTTAACACAAATCAGTTTCGTTTTTCGGAACAAATTCTGATCGATGTT
This sequence comes from Echinarachnius parma, assembly GCA_037951105.1. Lineage (NCBI taxonomy): Eukaryota > Metazoa > Echinodermata > Echinoidea > Clypeasteroida > Echinarachniidae > Echinarachnius > Echinarachnius parma. The sequence continues at coordinate 59,342 of JBAMJV010008375.1, forward strand.
ATTTTATAGAAGCCTTTCTATTTCCGGCAAAGCTCAACTTTGTTGATTCTGGTGCGTTAGTGTTATTTCTTTCGATTTGTGAAGACACAGAAAATACATAAATATCGTGATCGGCTATTTTGTTGAAGTAAATTAACATCGGAAGTTTTTATATCGGTTTTATATTTAATTAAAATCTTCCGCAAAAAATGTATAAACAATATATAGTTCGAGTATAATTAGCAGCGTTGTGTTTTCTTTTTCGAAGCCATGTTTTTTCCTTTCAACATTTCCATTTTAAATGCATTACACAGGAAATGAATGTTTATTCCGGTACGAATACCAATCGGATACAACAACCACATAAATAGGTTTACCAGCCAGAATATAATACCAACATTGTTTATTTGTTTTATTTCCGTCATAAAAAAGAACACGTGAAATACAAATATACCAAATCTTAACAAAATCATACAGTAGAAAAAGAAAACAATACATTTAGACTCAATACATTCATTACTGGACGGTAAAAAAAGGGTTATAAATGAATAAGGACTGGAAAACCTATATTCAGCTTCACCGGATAACCATTGGTGTATTACCATAGTAAAACGATGGATGCTATATAATTATGCAACTAAACAGGGAAGCGGTCTGCGCCTACACTACAGAGTAAGAAATGCTTGTAAGCGGGGTTATGTACTATTCTTATTCAGTCAGAAATTAGACTAAAATGTAATTTTATATAATTTTTATATTATTTTGCGTGAATTTAATTGTTATTCAGTCAGAAATTATATTTTATAGTAACAGCTTTTGAAATATACAATAATAATATATAACGAAGCAGAACAAAACGTAAATTCATATTTTATATAGTGTTTTATTCGGTATAGTAAATATCATACGTCTGTAAATTTCGTTGTGGTCGGTTTTGTGGAAAATGGAGGGGGGGGGGGGCTTGACGCGAAAGGGATGCAACTGTCTTGTACCATAAATAATTTGAGTAATTTAATAATTTAGTAACAAAATGTGGGTGTCACTAAATCACTAGTGAGGGGCAATACACACTTTCCACCAGACACGAGACATGAGAGGGGGGGGGGGGGGGATAATTTCCCACATGCACATCCTTATAACTACGCTTCTTCGTCCTCTCAGTCACATCAATGGCCAGCATTGGTCAGTGACAATTAATTAATTAATTAATTCTAGCAATCTAGCCGTATACATCAACTCGAAGGGCGAATTGTTCGAATTTTAGCAGCCATCTGTCATGTTTGTCGCTGCCGCCGCGAATGTATACCTGCTTTAATAGGTATATCTAGTAAGACAGTGTTTTGTAAAAAATGTGTAATGGTTAATTTATTACCTACGGAAAATGTGTTTTTAAATTTACTAATGAATCCTTCGTATGGTTAGCCCTACGAACATAATTCACGCAGTTTGACACAAAATAGTAACAGTATATAGAAAGAGTGCACGAAGGAGTATAGAAGTAAAGAGTAAAATGTTTGTCATGATAATAGGATTTGAGAGGGTTTAACGGAGCGAATCAGACATTCTATTTTGTTTTCAAGCGACTGCCGGACCGGTGTAATTAGCCACCTTGGGAGGTCATTTTCATTCTCCGGCCATAATGACTGACCATCCTCTTACTTAGGATGACCATGGCGGTTATTTTCTTTGCAGCGCTGATGAGACGAACATGGAATGGCTTCATTCGACTTCAGTTAAAGGCATCGAGCTAGTGACTACGTTGCCACATGCAAAAAGTAACAAAGTGTTAATAACTGTTATATACTTATATGTCTACTGAGAGACATGTGAAAGACACACTGAACGTTTCACTGAAAGTTTAATAATATTTAAATAAAAGTAAACATGGTAAACGAGTAATATTATGGCCAAGTAATGGGCGAAAATTGCATTTGCTGACTCATTTTGATTCTCACAGGTATTTTCGTACACGATTGAACTAGGTATCAACATTTTCAAAATCATAAATATTTCGCAATAACGAAGTGAAAAACAAACGTACTGGTTTCCCACTCTTGTTAGTATGAAAAGTGAAAACAGCATTATTTGCATGAAAGAACCCAGTGGCGTATCTACGGGGACAAGTAGCCCCCAAATAATTTGAGAAAAACAATAACAAACCTAACCTAAGGGTACTTTTTTTGTTTACAAAATACAAAAATACAGAATGTTTGCCCCTCCAATCATCCTGACCACGCTATACGCCACTGAACAAATCGATGGGCTTGCCACGTTCGCAGGTGAGTTTGGTTGATTCCAGTTGATGCAGACAATTTAAAGTTACGAGATCCCTTTAACATGTTTCAGAGAAAATGTATCAAGGTGAATGTTCCTCCTACGCCTCCCGTCCCGTCCTCTTCTGACTGATCTGGTTTGAAAATGCCATGCGGCATCCTGCTTTTAATTATCATGTTTTGTCCAAGATGTTGTTTAACTCTCTGATTGCTAAATCAAATTGCAAGAATACACTATACCTGCATATTCATGAATTGAATAGCTTATTCCGTCCGCTCATTTTTACGATAAATAAAATCTTGTTATGAATAATGTGCCACTGTCTATCCATACTTATCTGTGTAGACATACAGGAACAAATCAATGGATCTGGCCCCATATCCATAAAACCCCACTAGCTTTATAGTTCCATGCTGTGTCAATATTTTAGCCTAAATGATCATTACGAATAATTAGTGAGCAACAAAACGTTTCCTAGTCCCTAACTATATGGTTTGCTGGTTTAGCCTTTTTAAGGACCCACTAAGTTCACCCAAGTTTGCAATTAAAATATCGCGGGTTTAATACCTACATGTAGCCACATCATCAAACATAGACTTAGCATGGAACTATACGGGCTTTTATGAATAATTATGGGCCCTGATTCTACTAGTATATTGATATACATATAGTCGATCATGGCACCCAAAGGGTTAGAATAAGTATTGCCAGATATGTCTACATAATTTATTTCTTCTTTGCGTTCCTAATTGCGTTTGTGAAGAAATCAACTTTCAACAATAACCGAGTTCATTTTCAAACAAAACAATGTACTTCAAATATCTAATGTTCAAGTCCTTTTGAGAGCGTTGAGATGATATGACCGTCTCCGAATGACCAATACAATAATATAGGATTTCTCGGTCAATTTCGTAAGTTGGCCACACGAATTAATTTTGTGTGCATTCAATTTCGCCGATTTTGTCACCGCAGCTGTATATTGTAGTTCAAATTCTTTTTTTAGCATTTGAATTCGTATAACGATCATTCGATAACATTTTGTTTGCATTCGATTTAAAACGTGTTTCTATTTCGTAAAATTGTCATTCAATTTAAAGCGAGAAAATTCGTGATTACGTAATACCGCCTTCCGTAAATTCCGTTGGCGAAATTGAATGCTAATAATATAGCGTGCTTTTTAAATTGAATGCTATAAGTGCTAAATTACTTGAGCGAAGAGCTAAATACATGTAGAATGAAGGAAATACAATTCTGAACGACAGTTGCAAGCCTTCAGCTTAATTTCGCGAATTTGAATGAACCGCTTTTAATATCAATACGAATGAAAAGTTTTCGAAATTGGCCAAGAAAACCTATACTATACTTTCGCCACAATTGCTTCTAGAAGGCTGTCGTCCATTTTGCTACAAGTTTCCTTCCTTAAATTTTAAGGATGGTTAAATTTGTGGTCGTTACTCAATTCAGTTCCGCAATTAGTAATGGAAGGTTCAAGATGTTTAGAACTATAACTTGTTCCCACTTTTCCTTCCCACTCATAATTATACTGGTAACAATTTTTTTTTAAATGTCTCAAAGTAAAGTGTAAAGTCCTGTTTCCCACGGTTCTAGATTACTATCGTTAATTGTACAGTACAGGAAACCATTAATATGACGAAAAGTAGGATATACATGTAGGTATATTATACTTTTACCACGAACCTTATACTAGTCTAGGTTCATTCTTTAACATATTTATGTCACGTATCAGCACCGTCTCAAGTCATCGCATGTCGGCCGAAGTTGCATTTATATAATTATGCATTTATTTACTTATTTACTTATTGATTGGCTGATTGATGGATTTATTTATTTATGTTGTATAGTTATTCATGTATTTATTAATGCATTGTTTTGGTCTAGATACCATCTAGTCAAACATATTATATATACAACGTCTCAACACACACTCTGCTATATAAAATCAAATACAAATATAAAACAAATGAGAAAAACAAAATCTTGAAATGCACCCTACATAATACAATTAATTAAAGTGATCCAGGTAAAGTGTCTAACTCCACGAAAAATAATTGGAGCTTCCTCGTTTCTCTTCTGCCGTGTTGTTTAGCTTATGGTAAGAGAAGAATAAAATAGGGTTAGATTTGTTCAAATGTCCCTTTAGTATGAAGATAATTATCATTATTTGAAAAGCGTTTGTCAACGCTTTTCAAAAAAAGTACACTTGTTTCAGCTGGATACGTCCGAGCGTGGGAAACATTCCCGACCTAGAGAACTTTGATCCAACACGTGCCGGAATTCCAGGAATGTTGTATACCGCATATGTAAACATACACGGGTGCGGATATATCGTCATAGGCTGCCAGTTATAACTGTTGCAATTCTACAAGCCATCAGTATTCGGTGATAAAATATGAACTCAATATTCGTTTTTTTCACTAGGTAAACAGTGTTCGTTTTCCTTCAAATTTTCACAAATCTTTCAATTGTATTTTACAATGATATTGATATAGGATTAAAGTCTCAAATGTCATTTTGTGCAATATCTGACACTTTACCTGGATCACTTTAATCAATTAAACATTTTAAATTGTAAATGTTTAGTAATTTAGTTGCGCAAAATCAAAGGTCTGTAATTCTTTTGACTACTTCCGCTGCTACTAGTAAACTATTTTGGCAATGGACTATGGTCATCACAAGGGATCACAATAGGGGCAATTAAGAGGACACAAACACATCAATAACAATTGTACAACTTTTGCAATAATCACGATAATCATTCATAACAACTGAATAACTATGAAAGACGTCACTTGTTCCTCTCTTTATTATATATCTCAGGATTTGGGAAATAAAAACAATATAAATTGCCGGAAGCGGTTTTTTTCTGACCAGCTGACCATATTAGACCATACATACGTCATAATTATCATTTCCATTATTAGTTTCAAGTGTATATTTTCCTCATACACACATCCTTTCGAATAATACTATTGTCCCCTGATTGTCCCGTTGTAATTTGTTATAGATAAAGAAAGACAATGTCACGCAATTCTTCCTCAAAATCGTTTTGGAATAAGTCACAAAGTATTATAATGGGTCAATGTCGATTGTCCAGTCGTCTGACATAGCTATTGATAATCATTTCCTCATCATCTCTTTTGAGCTTTAGTTGTCTGAATAAGTCAGGGTTCTTATAATGAGAACACTATATTTGCATCATTGACAAATTATATTCATCTTTTTGGACAAATGGTACACATTTTGTGGGGAACCTAATTTTAGTTCTCTTGCTCAATGCGTAATACATACTTATGGACCTATCCGCTGGGCAATAAAAAGGGCAAAATGGCCGATATTATCGTCGAATATCGATTTTGTTTTTATTTTATTTTCAGATAGAGTTCTTTAAAACCTATCCGATGATATGTTTAGAATTCTCATATGTGCCCAACTTTTTGAGAAAATCAAAAATATATATCATATGTGCAATACGAAGGACAAAAAGGGATTTGCCCTTTTAGCTGCCCATTATTGCGCCAAGTTGCGCGCAGTGCCTGTGCATTATCAATGCGCGTAAAAGGGCAATACGCATTTTGTCCTTTTTCATGCCCAATATCGACGCGATATCGTGCATGTAAAAAGGGCAAATTCAGAAATGCGTAAATAACTCCGTTAAAAAGAACTGAGCGTAGGCCAAATTAAACGACTTGATTGCTTTATAGCCTACATAACTGTTTCACTAAACAAGATTACTGGATTTGGCATTTTAAAAATATTATTGCCCAAAATGTCAAAATGTTGTTTCTTCCAAAAAAGTAAGTATCGTTTTTTGCTATCGATACCGTCAATTTGTCCTTTTAATTGCCCAGCGACGATATACAGTATAGGTCAATGATATTTTATCAAAAATCTCAAGAATTTGAAATAAGTTATGTTTTATTCGATTAAATTTTTGTTTTAATGTGACTGGGCATATCAAAACCCACCACTTGTCGGTAACTTTGTTTTGCAGTTATTGGCCTCCAAAGTTGAAAATTGGTCCCTGGGGGAAAATTAGCATTTTTAAATAACTAGATATATAGATAAACCCTTTTTCGTTAAAATGCAAACAAAATAAAATTGAAATATTAATCCAGTACAAAGTTATTTACGATTGTGAAAAACAACTTTGTATGGTTTTAATTGTAATTGTCAAATTTGAAATGTCAATATCTCAGTTTCAACTTAACGCACTATGAAATGTAAAACTTATCATAACTCTGCTAAATATTGTCAAAATTATTCGAAATAGGTATCAATTTAAAAGCTGATGAATAGCCCTTGCAAATGGTATATAAATCTCAAATTTGATTTTTGCCAACAAGTGGTGGGTTTCGATGTAGCCGGTCACAAGTGTGTACATTATTAAATTCCTTACTTCATCCGTATTATATAAGTCACTCAGATCATGTTCATAATGGTAATTTCATGGCTTACACGTTATCATCGTGAACATAAAAATAAATCAACATACAATATAGCATGAATACGTTATTCCACTTACCGATATAGTAACTTCAACTATGGTGAAAATATTGGTGGTAAAAGCGTTGACTATAGCAGTAGCAGTGCTGAAAACGAATAGACCTTCTCGAGGATTTAAAAAATTCTGGCAAAATTAGGCTGATTCCATGTGAGAACAATAATAATAATTATCTGCTAAAGAATAAAGTTAGAGGTAGGCCCTAATTGATCCAGGTAAAATAGCACACAGAGAGAATTCGAAGATAATGTACTTGGTACACAAACTTGACTCTAGTGTTCCGGGTTATATACTAAAATGAAGCTATAACCGTGCGAACTGCAATATATAGGCCTATTTTCTATAACACATGATTGTACATTCATGCCTCAAAAGTTTTTCGAAAACCGGAAGTTTATCTGTTTTTAAGGACACGATTTGTGGGAATCCGATTGAACCCTCGACCCCTATATAGTCGAGATTCTCTGTACTGTCATAATTATACGTTAATTGCATAAAATTACCTTTTATTACGTCTTATATCGGGTGTTCCTGATTCATGACTACATAACTATATATTGCACCTTGTGAGTGGTAAAGAAAATAAACGATTAGTAATATCACAATATATTTCTCAAATTGTAGTTTCTATATTACGCTTCATAACCGTGACTGTCACGAATAATTCACTGTTGCACGCATGCACTTTTGTAATGAACCAGCATGGATTTTAGAGAGGGCCGGAAAAAGACAACCCCATGCAAATACATTTAGTTGGTCATAATACAGTTGTTAACTGGTGGTGGAGGGAAAAGCACGGAAAGGTTCCACTCCCGAGGGATTTTAAATGCTATTGAGGGAAGAGTAAATAAGTCCCGAGACGTAGTCGAGGGACTTATTTTCTTCACGAAATAGCATTTTAAATTCCCGAGGGGAACATTCCATGATTTTCCCGACAGCAAAGTTAACAACTGTTTTATCATCTGATTGCCATGTAACAGTGCCATGTAATATCCAAAAATATTACATGGCAGCTCATGTACTGTATTTACTAAGTCAGGTGATAATTGTATTTATCAAACACATTCATTTTGTATATGTTCATCACCATCACAGAGTTTCTTAAAATACCATGATGGCTTCAATACAAGTGTATCTTGTTTATAGTAGGATCAAATCCAGTGGCACAGCGTGGTCGCGGACTGATAGGTATTTTATTTGTTTTTATTTCTTAAATGTCCCCTTCTGTTTCCTATTGGTTTTGATTTCAAATTATTGGGGAAGGGGCACGTGCCACCCCCCCCCCCCCCCCCCCGATGCTACGCCACTGCTCAAATCAATACATTTTTAAAACTTATATGTTCGTATTAAATAAAATAATCTTACATAGAGTGAGAAATACAAAGAGAGACAGAGGGGGAAATAGCAATGGATAGCCGATAAGGGAAAAGAGAAAAAGGGGAAGATTTAATATTACCATGTTTTCGATTCAAGACAATGCAAGGAAGTTGAACTGTAATTAAGTTTATTATTAATCTTGACACTAATCCTTTTTTTTTTTTTAATTGCCATCAAACTGGTCAATGCATTTTGTCAATTAAATATGCCCACGCTAAAAAATACCCCAATAGCAATACCCGGCCATACAATTTATTATGTTTTTGTTTTTGTAAGTTGGTTTTACACCACGTATGCCACCGTATGCAATGGTTTAATTTTAACAATAACTTACAATAATAATTTGTTTATAATTTCAAACTAAGAAAACAAAAACATGTTGCCCACATAGGCCAATAAAAATGCTTCACATTTTGATATACTCGTGTTTTTGCAAGCTATAACGGGGCTATAACCCGTTCACTTTGAACTTCTTAAATCCTCATAATAGTATGGTTAGACTTCGTTCATATTAGCCCACTACTAGGTTTCCCACAGACAAGGGGTTAAATTGATGAAATATTACATTCCAGAACAAGACAAACAATAAATTTAAACAACAACACACGATCACTACGAATTCACAGCAGATATTGTATTTGTGTGTGATACGTTTATAATATATAGCAGGTTTCCCATATCCCTCATTACATCTTCACGCAACATTCTACAATTCGGGAAAGAAGACATACAAACAAAATAAATGTATCGTTTTTTTTTAAATCTTTCTCGTCCATCTGTCCATGTCATAAACATTCTGAACAGTTATCTGACCGTGTGTTCTGCGCTCGATAATCGGATACAAATTTAGGATAGGGAGCCCGTTTGAAGGTTCGTGGAAAAGAAAAAGAAAATAGCATAATTGGTTTCTTTTGATGAAAATATTTCAAGGGCAGGAGCTTGCGGTTTTCTTGGGGGAAAAGCGGACTAATAAAGCACCCCTGGTGGGCAAAGTGGGTGAAATTGTGAAACATTGCCCAATTATGAATATACCAGGGATATAAACTCCCACTTCCCTGAATATACATACACAAATATTACTGAAAATGAAATATGAATACTGAAAATGAATACAAATAATAATCCACTCTTCTTGTGTACAACTGACAGGATTGGTCAAAAATGAATATTTCCAAAAATTCTCGACCACTGCTGCAGTTTCTGGATATGGAGCACATGTATTTTTTTGTTAAATCTTGTAGACTTGTACCATGAAGTTCTTTACCCCGATATTAATTTGTTCGTCATCCTATAATTATGGTTGCAATGTAGGCCTAATCAATTCGGACAGAATGACATGACTCGTTATTATGCTCTCCAGAACCATGCTAATTTAACTCAAGTCTTTGACTTGAATCATGTTGATGGCAAATCTGAACGATCGCTCCTGTGCCAGAGTGGCCAATACGCATTTAAATTCACGAGTCTATCTGCGTTCATTCAAACAATCATGTATATAAAAAAAAAAAAAAAAACGCAGTAATTGGCAACGCTTGTCCACTTTATGACCGTTATGTTTTATGACAATAATTACAGTCATGATTGCCGACAACCTTGTCAGATTGTTTGATTTTCAAAGACATTTTCCAAGTATCGCTGCGTATTAAATATTATTTACTCAATTTCTTCAAATTAATGCAGGCCATATATACGGGTCGACTCGAGGGTTGGTCTATGTCAAAGAAACGGTTAAAACAATTATAGTACATGTATGGCAATCAAGGACGAAAACATCAATAAACAAAAATAATGAACCCTGTTCCTTAATAATTACTCATGGTACGTACTATCACGAAAGCTGCGATGTATTAAACATGTACAGTATAATGCTTACACAGTTATACCATCGTTTATTTACTAACCTTGTTGATATCAGTTATACTATAAAGGCGGGTGTGTGAATGATGCCAGATCATATTCCGCCGATCTGGTTATTAATTCAGATCTAGATCAGATAAGGTACACATTTATGTTGATCGTATCTGTAGTTACGTGTACATTATAATACTCGAGCAATACAAGGTAGAACGTAGACATGACCAATATCATAAACGCAAAGACAGTGCATGATTGACAAACACATTTAACACACAAAGGCCCGGATTCACAAAGCAGGTTTGTAGGAGGTTTGTACAAACCATGGTTTATCCATGGTCTACATCTATGGAGTGCTTCTCGTATACAAGTAAAACAATTTCTAATTTCTAATGATATGACTGTTAGTGCTTGCTAACCAGCAAATTTCACCATGTGAGAAGAAAAACAGTTATTTGGTGCATTTTTGTAAATGTGTACCATCAACATTGTTATTAAAACAAGTATTTGAGTTTACATTCTTTCTCCATCAGTTTACAAATGACACTCAATAGATGTAGACCATGGATAAACCATGGTTTGTACAAACCACCTACAAACCTGCTTTGTGAATCCGGGCCATTATGTTCATCTGTATATGGAAAGACTGATGGCCAACATTATCATAATTAATGACTAAATGTATAATTGTATCCAATTGGAAAGTGTAGGCCCCTACTGTGTAGTCGAGTCAAATGAAAACATGACCCAGACAGTCATGTCGAATCGGAAGAGGGCCGAGTGGCGTATATAGCCAGTATCAACCCCATGAGGGGGGGGGGGGGGGGGGGGGGGGGGGGTCTCTTGAGGGGCAGCACATGCGAAAAAAGGACAATAATAAATGTATACGTATATAATTATGTATAAAGGAAAAATGGAGATTAAAATGAGATGGACCCCCACCCTCCAAAAATATAATGTCATTTCTGTTCGCCCTCCCCTTCCTTGTAACATGTTGTAGACGACCCTACAAACAATAGTCCAACACTGTGAATTCATGGCGTTTTCCAAAGACGGGAGATAAATGCATGGGGGGGGGGGGGGTGCATGGGGGGCAAACATTCCTAAAGGAGGGAGGGCGGACTCTAGCTTGACCCTCCAACCCCTCCCCCGGCTATGTAAGTGACGCAGTTGCCCCTCCCCCTAACTGTTTTGCTCCAGAACAATTCATGTACTTTGAATCCATGGTAAAAGAAAAGACATTGGGGCAGACATTTCCACCTAAATGTGGCCTCTTGACCCCCCCCCCCCCCCTCCCCCCACCCTAAATGGCTACGCCAGTGACGGGGTCTGAGGTGTTGGCCCTCCTATTCTTGGTGGATGACTCTGCAAACAATGGCTCAAGAACACTACTGTGAATCCATGGCGCTTTCCAAAGACGGGGGATAAAAGCGTTGGCCTTGGGCCATTGTCAGTGGGATATGTGCCAAGATAACAGTGGGCTGGCGGACTGCATGCATGTGCATGTATTGGTATTGGTAAACGGAAAAGTGATTATGCATACATACATGTACATCTACATCATGTACATGCCAAAAGTGCGAAGACATAAATTCGATCCGTCTATATTATGTATAGTCAGAAGAATCTTGCCGAGTTGCGAAAATACATTTAAACTCCATCTAGACTTATAAACGACGTGAATTGACATGACGTGTAACAAATGGGGAAAAGTGGTGCCAATGACCCCTACCCTCCCACAAACACACATTATAGTAATAATAATAATAATAATAACAATAATGATAATAATAACAATAACATAATAGCAATTCTGTGGACGGAATTAATGTGTGTAATGCATCGACAGTGTATGTCAAACATATACCGTACATTGAAATAACTCTGTATTTTATCGATAAAATTATCACTAAAACATTGGATGTATGTATAATTATAATGTCTATATATAGTAAAAATTTAAAAATTTACAATAGATATCAATCTATTTTGAGCAACAAAAGACTCACGGGCATTGACATGAAGACAAAAATAATTCGACGTATACATACAATAGACCAATGTCACGGACCAGATAACACTGATAAACATGTACTATTGCGTAAATTCTTAGTATTTACACCTGTTGCTGTAATAGAATACAATCAATCTTTCGGATAATGTTATTGATTTTTCGATGAGTCAGATCAACAGGCATTTAGAATTTACACTATGTGCACAACTAACTAAACACAGTTATACATGTATGCAAGATGTTGAAATTTTGTGTTGAGCTGATAAAATTCGTCGTGTGCCTGTATTTGGGAATTCCTTTGATAAATATTGGTTTGGGCCTTCACCCCTCAATGCGAAGGACGCAGGTTCAGGTCCCAACCAGACACAAACTTTGACCTTCAGCAAACAAGACGATAAATTGCCTTCATTTGCTGCCCTCTATATCAACATGTACACATGCATAGGGGTCTATACTCGGTAGGAGGAATGAACAGGGGTTGCGTGCGCCTTCTGGCATGAAGCACGGTTTGAATGCTCCTCAGGCATGGGCGTCGATACTTACGTAATACTCATTCATCAGGGGGGGATGGATGAATGAATCATCCCCCCCTGATCAATGGGTATCAATGACATATCGACGCCCGTGTCCTCAGGGAGTTGAAAATACGCATTTCTGTCGATTATGGTCGAGGAATGATCAACTTTAACCTCAAGACTATAGAGTGGTGAAGTGTGACGTCGTTAAAAATATATTTTTACAATTTTCAAATTTGAACTTCATTTTCCGAAAGAGCATAACAAATAATGTCCAAATACCGAAAATCAATTGCCCATCCGAATGAATTTTATTTTAATAGGCAATCAGTGTTATAGTGCTCTGGCTCATAAAGTTCATCTCAGCATATACTTAACATATTCAATTGATTTTCGGTATTTGGACATTATTTTGTATGCTCTTTCGGAAAATGAAGTTCAAATTTGAAAAATCAAAACAAAAAATTTGTTATGACGTCATAGCTTCTGTACTGCAGAGAAAACAATAATTATAGGACCTATTATAAACTGATGTTACCTGTCTACAGTGGCCACTTTTCTCTTTTCCCTTTATAGGTGGTCAGTATACACAATAATATTTGACTGTAGCTCCATGATCTTTTTGGTTGTGGATAATAACCATCATCAAAACAACTATATTATAACACATATTGTACATTGACTTGAGGCACACCATACCAGGCTATATAACTATAAGTGCATAATTTTACCTTTATATTAAACTATGGACTTTGTTTTCAGATAATGATACTCTCATATTCTGAAGGGCTGATGATCTATTTACAATTATTATAGGCAGCTGTTGGCAGAGTAAATAAAACATAATTATGCATACGTATGACCTTACAAATTATTATTGTATCACGAAATGCACAAGAAATTATTTGTGTTTTCATGAATATAAGGATATATCATTTAAATTGACGTTAATTTTGTGATTTTTTAATTTAATTTTGACGATTGGTAAGATTACGTTTATAATAATTCATAAATCTTTGTTGTAGAATATAGGCCTCTCAATGCGGTCACTTAATGACTTAGATACCATATGCAATATTTAATTTGTTTTTATAACGAAAATAAATGCAAATGGTACAAAATATGACATGTATACGACCTTTGCTAAAGGGCTAACGATCAATTCTGAAAGTGTTGACAATCATTTTCGTAAAATTACGAATTGTAACTGGCGGTTAAAAATAGTGTACACTGTTGTTATGCTGTGGAAAGGTACATTGTATGTACAGACCCACAAACAAATCGTGGTTTTGACAGAATAAGTTAAGTCAGGCGTAAGCGTGTTTCGCGTCAAAGCCAAAGGGCAAAAGCAAACAAAAACATCGGGACAGCTCCCTGCGCCATGCCAATGTCAAAAGTATGCAGTCGATATCGAGTAGCGTGTCAACAAGATAAAGCTGGTTATATTGTACCCAAATCTTAATTGACAGTTAAATTATTACACGTTTTAAAATACAACTTTATTTACGAATTTCTGCGTATATTCGTACCAACTGGACAGCAACATTTTGTTTCTAAATTGAGGTTTTAATATTTTGAGAACCAGGCTATGGGACTATTTTTGAGGGTATATATATGGAATTACATGTTTGTTTTTTCATGGAGAATCAAGGATTTTGTAACATGAATAAAATCAGTATATATTTTGGCTAAAACCATGCACTTTGTGACCTTTTACAACTCGACAAATGTACATAACAAAATAACATCAATAGCGTAGGCTGTGAAATATCGAAAAATTACATATTATTTGACTGCGTATAGCAAACATCGTAGTACTGGATACAGAAGGGTGGTACAAGGTAAAAGAAGAACACGAATTAAGAAATTCGTTTTTGGAGTGAGACTTACCCCCCTCCCCCTCCCCCGAATCTGGTAATGTGTAGTTATTTTACTTCAATTAATTGTACCTGTTTGGAAATCGGGAAAGAGTGATAATTAAGGGCGGTAAGTCTATTTTCGACAAAATGGAGTTCTGCATACCATCTGGCAGGTTGGAATCTTCTCTTTGAGATGCAATATTTTCGGATAATAATCATGTCTACTTTTGGAAATATCCACTAAATATAAAAAGAGAAGTGCAATTACATTACACAGTAAAAAAAAAATTAAACAACTTTTTAAACAACCAAAAACGCTGTTTAAGCCGGTCCCTCTAACAACGTTGTTTAAAATTTTGAACAACCAAGATCTGGTTGTTCAAAATTTTAAACAATGTTGTTAGAGGGACCGGCTTAAAAAGCCAAAAATGCTGTTTAAGCCGGTCCCTCTAACAACATTGTTTAGAATTTTGTTAGAATTGTTTAGAAAAACAGCGTTTTTGGTTGTTTAAAAAGTTGTTTAATTTTTTTTTACTGTGTATAATACGTGGGAAACTTTAAATAAATGATTATCTCCGAAGTACGAAAAGCCCCTCTCTCTCTCAATCGACGGATTGTACTTTTACAAGGAGGATTTCCGTGCTGACACTAGCGCAGGGTTTCCAAGTACTATTCGCTAGCCCAAATAAATGACGGAACTTCCTTCAACCATGCAGGTCAACCTAAACTGCCACATCACTTAGCAGTAATAATTTCATTATGATTATCTTCACAAAGATATGCAAGTTTACATCATACCTATACATGTATAGTATATACCCATATAATTATTTCAAAATTGAATTTAAAATACAAAACATCAGTTCCGAATGTATCATTGTATATACATGTACATAATATAATCAGCATTAATTAAGCTGTGTAAAATGAACAATGGGTAGTGCATATGGGGGCATTGTAGTTGAATAGGGGTTGGTAGCATGATATTTCTTTAAATTATATCTATACAAATTATAGTAAGTATAAATAAAACACGCAAGTAAATGTGTAGATCGGCACCTAAAACGCAGCTCTATATAGAGGGTTAATTAATAATTGATACATGTTGGTACTGAGCTCATGGGTGGATAGCATCATTTTATACGACATAAGAAAACATATTGGGCAATTCCAACTGATGTCAGCGCTATGTATATCAGCATCATCACGTTCCAAGACATTTACTAATTGCCTTCGCTCAAGGTATATTAACAATATCATATTTGTGATAGCTGATAGCTACCCAAAAATATGAAACAGTTTTGTAAACAAAATGATAAAGGTAAATCAATAACAAATGCAATGTTAAATTCAGAAAGGGGGCAAAGCGAAGGAGCGAGTGTGGGGGGGGGGGGGGGGGGGTCTCATGAGGTGGCTGAGGTGTATGGAGTACTCGGGTGTCAAAAATGAAAGTGGGTTTCAAAAGGGGTATTGACGGTACCAATACGGATTTAACTGCTACTTCCTTGCCCGAAATGAGCAACTATGTATACCAATTAGAATTTATATAAATAGTCTTGAAATGTCAGCATGCATATAGTAATAATATTACGTTGAACCAAGACCAAAATTACAATTTCAGTGCGATATAAAGGAGTGTCCGACTTGACGGCAGACTACGCGTCACGTACGTGCGATGAGCATGATGAACGAAGAGGATTTCATTCGTGGAGCGTGACGTATTACGTAACACCACATTTAATTTCCTGGTCGAGCCTGTACCAGCGGAAGGTCATGCATTGATTGGGATGAGACTCGACATCGCAATGTGTTTGTCTTCCCACGTACATACGGTATAAACCAAATTATAATGAACATTACAACAAATGAGTGTTCACCTTCCACCGTTAGTAACGTTATATACTGCCATGATAATCTATTTTAGGCCCCGTTGCAGAAAGAGATACAATCGATTGTAAGTTACAACTAATTGTAAGGCAGACAAATTGCGCATTTCAACCAATCAGATTTGCGCATTCAGAACACATGATCTGACTTATACAATCAATTGTAACTTACAATCGATTGTATCTCTTTCTTGGTCATATAATTATGTTTTATGCTACGATAATGTTGTCCCAAATTCACTTTAAATAAATCTTTCCATGCACTCTACTCTATTAAATAACAGCAAAGGCTTAAATTTAAATCAGAGGGATTTGCCACTAATACATTATTCAAGCCTCGCTACCGTGACATGGTACTTTCGAACGTACGTGCATACCTTCACTAAAAAAAGAAACAGGAAAATGGGCGCCTATAATTAAGACGATTACTATTCTTGCATAACGTCTGATAACCTTCGTATATGATTAACATAATACAATTGTATAACACACACATATATATATATATATATGATTTATACTGTATGGATGTCTGCACACCCCTTTAATTTGAGTTTTATGAACAATGTCTTAATTACTAAAACATTGGTATGGCCGGTGTATGACAAAATTAATCACCACGAACTTCCTTTATACCCACCAAATCTGTACTATAATTATCACCCCACATAATAATGTCTGGTGTCAGCTAGGATAACCTGTCTACATGTTGATCTGATATAGTCCATTCTGATTAAATGGTTTAATTCATAAATATCAATTACAAAATTACGACTTTGTCTCATTAGTCTTAGTCCCTCATTGTTTAAATGAATGTATAATTTTACCCAGCAGTCACGTATTTGTATAACTTTCAACTTTATACTGAAATTAGAATCCATCATGCTTCGGCTGACTGATACAAGGCATAATATTATAATTGTTTTGAAGGTATACCACGATTTTGCGAGTGTTGCAAATTAAAATGCATGCATTATTAACAACTTATCAGTAACAAAGTATAGTGCTCCATTCAACAATTCTCCGTAACAATTCGTTTTATCATGTTTATATTAATTTTGAAAGTGAACAATGTATATGATATTGTTTTATGATTTGAAGCCGTTATAAAAATTAATGGCGTTTGCAATCGATACGCCATTGTGAACAAAGTATACACTTATCAAAAGAGAAGGCTTTTGTTGTAATACTAATATATCATAATATTTAGTTTGTGATTTGATATTCAATAATTATTTGCCACACCCATGACAACTCTCATGCGTCCTTGCTTTTTCTCATTCATTTGTCATAATTGTTCTAATACAGTTTCATAATTGCTAAATGATAGTTTATAATTCAGTCATTTGTAGAATTATTCAGGGCGTCGATCACGGGGGGGATGGGGGGATATATCCCCCCCCCCAATATTTCAGGGTGGAGGGGGGGGGGGGGGGTGGCCTGTATTATCATCCCCCCCCCCTAATATTTGGGGTTCAAACATATATAATAACATTAAAACTAAGGAGCATTGCCCCCTCTCATGAATGGAAGTTGTTACTATAGTCTTCTTTAAACCACTTTTTGATAATGCTAACTGCCCAAATCCAATAATCTTCCGGGCTGCGCCCCTGGGACCCCCATTAAGGTTATTTGACCCAGTCCCATCCCTGTACTCATTAAATAGTTTTATCAGGACTTCTCTCTTGGCAAACTTCGCGGCGATCCTGGCCCACTGTGCGTCTGCGCTTCGCTCACTAAAATTGAGCTAACTATTCAATATTTCTGGATATAGGTTTTCCCGCTCAATTTCGCGATTGTGACAATCAAATTGATATAAGGAGCAAACGAATCGCGCGATTTGCGATCGACGTGTCAAAGCAGCATTCGAATTCATAAATAATAGTTCAAAATCACGTCTGAGCAAGTGAATTTGCACAAAGAGCATATACCTTTTCATCAATGGTCATTCAAAATCGCACGTAGTCACGCTGGCGCTACTGCACATTCGCGAATTCGAGTGCCCATAAATGAACTATCGTGACTATTCACGAAACCGTATGCGTATGCAAGAATTCGTTTCCACTTATTCTGAAGTTGAAAGACCGATACCAACGATTACGCGGCAATGCGTGAATTTGAATTTTGAATTTGAATTGAAAAAGTGTCAAATTGAGGCGGGAAAACCTATTACAAATCCAAAGCTTCCGGGGGCTCCGCCCCCTGGACCCCAATAAGCTTCCCAATGTGGGTATCCCATGACTGATGCTATTCAGGGTTCCATCAGAATGCTTGCAGAATGCTTGCAATATAATATATAATACATATTATGTATCTATCAGGCTAAAGTTCATATTGGACAAAGCTCAGCTCATAACATGATGCTTGCAATGTGCACTTGATAATCTTCCAATTTCTAAACAGCTGAATTCAAAAGCTTTGGGGCCCCTACCCCCCCCCCCCCCCCCCCCCCCCCCCCACCCCCCCCCCCCCCCCCCCCCCCCCCTCAGCCATAAAAATCCGGGCACGCGACTGGGTTGTCGATTCGCTCCCTCGCCAGAGATGGTCAAAATGAAGAATCATCCCCCCCCCCCCCCCCCCCCCCCCCCCCCCCCCCCCCCCCCCCCCAATGGCGAGAAGAAATCGACGCCCTTGGTAGAATATATAAGTCAATTCAGTTCCAATTTCTGTGTATTAGGCTATGTGTATTACTATTAGGCTGGATACATTACGACTATATACGAGTATTAGTTCGATCGAATCCTATTTTCTAAACTGAACATTCAAATCGATTTCTTTATTTCTGAATATGGAAACAAGTCAAACAACTCCGGATGTTTTTTCAAAATAAAATTACTTTAATTTCTGATAGTAATTATGTTAATTTTTTGTTGGTCGGTGAATAGTTTGGTTATGGCTGCATTGTATAATAATTATACTGTCATATACAAATCATGCATTATATGATATACATGGAAAGTGATTGTTTTCATTAGTTATCTTCTATCTTTACCGGGCGGTTATCATATATTTACATTAGTGTAACTAATGATAATATCCAACAATAATCGCGTATCATTATTTATCATAACGTTATAATGTGCAATTGTTCACAGCAAAGTTATACAGTATTTGGTATTAGATATAAACTAAGGTGACTTTTTCAAAATACGAGATATTTCGTTTTAAAAATTACATAAACATCAATTTCATATACGGGGACATAAAAGTTAATTACAATTTACAGTATAATATGACGGTAGGCATGACAAAATGTGTATTTCTTCATCGATATGTGTATTTAAAATATAATATGCATGCATTAAAAAAAATAACCGTAATATGTTTTGTGTATAATTTCGAAATCATGCGAGATTGGACAGTGAATTAATCCACAATGAACTCCATTTTACTCTGACTTAATATAATTATCAATTATGGCACCACTTATAGTTTGTTACTGTTGGTATTAATAGAAACATGTTCACAATCAAATCGAATTTTATCTGCTTATCAGGCCATAAATATAGCTGCATAATCAAATATATATATGCGCACAAAACATGCGATGTCAAATCGAGACTTGGGACCTATTTATTGTAGACAAAATATTTGCGTAAGGTGGTTGTAAAACCATGAAAACGTGGAGAGTACAAACATAAAGGGCTGGACATTGGGTCCGTACTTACAATCGCAAATAGGCACCTTATAATCGGCTAGAAGCTGCGCCCTCCCAGTATCTGCTAACATTCCAATTAGCAAGGCCGTCTCCAGCGAGAACACCACCGCAAACTTGAGCACCACGCCGCCCGTCCTCCGGCGACGGAAACCACTCGGCGCCCCGTCCATCTCTCGTTCAGCTGCTACAGCCACAGGGCTACAACCAATTATGTTTTGACCGATAGCCGATTTCCAAAAGTAGGTCTAGGGTAAAACAGGGCACACAAAGTCCACGGACGTCGATATTTCACAACACAGGTATAGTTGAGAACAATACACGCAAATATTCCCTTCTGTATAAAATGAGCTCTTCTATTATTCACGATCACGAGCATACAATTATTGTTGCACGGTGTTTATGCCGTATTGTTGTATTGCGATTTCGTTTTGCGGGCTACCCCAGATAGAAGTACCCGGAGCAAACAAAATCCCTCCTTTTGTTGAAACTGGTTGCACGCCAATGCGCCACAAAAGCCACACGAGCCTGGAGGAGAAAAAGTGCAGCCGAAAATATGAAAACAGTACAAAATATAATGTTCCCTTCGTGAATATCAATATGCTTCCCTCGCTATATTTATATCGGCCAATACAATGGGTGGATGATTGATTGATGTGGGAGTGCGTGGCGTTTCCTATCCTTCCGTGAGGAGAAATGAAGTCAAACTGATTCTGATATCTATATTAGGGAGTTTTCGATCGCTGATACGAGGACCGTTGACCTATCGTCCCAGTGAAGTACCACATTGAGTTGACTAGGCACGTTGACTGTTGCTATTTACCTTTTCGATTTCATACGACGACACGCGTTCAAGTCTCAGGATAGTTACGCCATGCATTGCTCGTGCGAAGTTTGCAGAGAATAGAAGATTAGTTTTGTAAACAAAAGGGTTTTAATATCCAATACAGTCAAACCTGTGTATAGTGACCACCAGATTGAAAGAAGAAAAAATGGCCGCTCTTAACAGGTGACCTTTATAGACAGGTTCTATACAATCTTATTAAGACAAACCTCTGTATAGTGACCACTCAATTGAAACAATACAATTGACACTTGATTGCAAGTGACCTTTATAGACAGGTGCCAACATACAGTCAAACCTGTGTATAATGACCACCAAAGGGATATGAATAATTGGCCGCTATAAACTGGTATCCATTGCAGACAGTTCCAAAATACCGTTTTACAGTCAAACCTGTGTGTAAAGACCACCAAATGAAAACAAGAAAAATTGGCCGCTATTATCAGGTGACCTTTATAGACAGGTTCCGAAATATTGTTCACAGTCAAACCTGTGTATGACCACCAATGGAAAACAAGAAAATTGGCCACTATGATCAGGTGACCTTTAAATACATGTTCCGAAAAGTCGTTTACAGTCAAACCTGTGTAGAAAGACCACCAAAGGAAAACAAAACAATTGGCCGCTATTATCAGGTGACCTTTGTAGACAGGTTTCGAAATACCGTTTACAGTCAAACCTGTGTATAATGACCACCAGATTGAATGAAAACAAAATTGCCGCTCTAAACAGGTGACCTTTATAGACAGGTTCTATAAAAAATCTTATTAAGACAAACCTCTGTATAGTGACCACTCAATGGAAACAATACAATTGACACTAAATTGCAAGTGACCTTTATAGAGAGGTGCCAACATATTGTTTACAGTCAAACCTGTGTATAACGACCACCAACGGAAAACAAAAACATTGGCCGCAATAAACAGGTACCCTTATAGACCTGTTCCATAAAATCATATACAGTAAACGTTGTATGGTGACCACCCAAGTGCAACAAGACATGTGGTCGCTATAAACAGGTGACATTTATAGACAAATTTCATAACACAGTGTACTGTCAAGCCTGTGTATAGTGACCAGCCAAATGAAACATTGGAAGTGGGCGCTATAATCAGGTAACTTATTATTGACAGACTCCATAGAATTAAAATGAGATAGTAAAACCTGTGTATACCACCCAATGCAGACAAGAAGAGTGGACGCTATAAACAGGTAACCTTATAGACAAGTTCATTTAAATCATATAGTTCAGTTAACCTGTTTACAGAGACCACAGCAGAGAAACAAGAAAATGAAGAAATATACAGCTATATATGGCGTTGTTTTAGTAGCCAAATAGTGCTTGTCGTCACAGATCTAGACCGACGGCAAAACAGGGGTGTACACGTATTAGATATCTGGTACGAACGACGGGCACGTAGATGCGCATGCGCACTGCTTCAAAAAATGACGTCACTGTACCAGTCCACTAGTGAACGTACAAATCGAAAAGTCCGTATTATAATAAGAGGACGGGGTTGGTGTCCGTGTGTTGCTGTCCGTCACGGTAGTTTTCGCGTATATTTTTAGCTGGACGATGGATCTGACGTTTGTACGCCATTGGTTGCGAGATCCTTTTTAACTAAATTTCGCGATATATCAACAAATTTCGCTGGTCCATTAAATGGGATTGATACAATTTGTTTTGCCTAGCTATTACGGTAGCTGCGTACGGCAATGTTTCACCACGGAGGATGTGCACACGCTGCACATGCAATTTGACAAGCCAGACATCATATGCGCATGCGCATATCGTCTCAGTTCAATACACACTCAAGATCAACTGCTGCTGAACTCGATGACACGATTCGTCGGGAGGGGAATTGCATACACTATATACAACGTAGCGGAGTAGTGTAGTCCGGCATCTGTGCATTGTCAACGCACAACCTATTACACACATTCGTGTATAATAATTGATATACGTATGAAGAGAATGCGGTTTTTCTTTTCGATGCCAATTCGTACCTGAATGGTTTAATTTTCTGAATATATCTACTCGAGAACGATTTGATACTGTTTCGCCTATGAATTTGACGAGATTCATCACAGGGTTCTTGGATAGGGGCAATGATTATCTCTTTCATTGTACATGTATATTCAATAGGATTTTTGAGAATTTGCGTAGTGTAGATTTACTGACGTAAGGGGGGGAGGGGTGGGGAAGGGAATATATACTAATACTCAGTGGCGTACCCAGGATTTTTTTCAAGGGGGGGTTATTTCTTAAGAATAATTTCTGTCAGCGGTGGGGGGGGGGGGGGGGTGGTGGGGGGGGTGGTGGGGGTAGTCGTGGAAAATGTTTGAATCCGAGACCGCAAATTATCTACATTTTCGAGACCAAGACCAGGTCCGGTCCAAAGTTTTCGAGGCCAAGACCAAGACCCAGAGGTTGAGAATCCTGTAAGTGGGGGGTGGTCGTAACATTTTTTCGCAGCCTAGACCAAACATTATCGACATTTTCGAGGCAGAGACCAGGGTTCTTCGCACTTTTAGATGCCAAGACCATCGATAATGACGGTCCATTGCAGACCACTAAAATTTGGTCTCAAGACCAGTTCAAATTTGAAAAGGGGGGAGGGGGGTTCAAACCCCCAAAACAGTCATTTTGGGGTCAAGGGGGGGGTGGGGGCGGGGGAGTGGAACCCTAAAGATTATGAGTCATAGACAATTTCAATTTTCGCAGCCGCGACCGCGAATTTTCGACATCTTCGAGACTGAG
>JBAMJV010008376.1:0-37500 GCA_037951105.1 Echinarachnius parma
TGTCTATGAATTACCTACTACACAGAACAGTTATGGTAAGAAGCGTACAAGTGGGGGAAGCGTATACGTCGTTGCGCTGAAAACTTCACTTTGAGGCGCAACATAATCGATGCATTAATCGATATCGATGAAGGGGCCTAGCCTAGGCCTAGCTCGCTCGAGGACCCTTGGATTCATTCGGAGAAATCTCGGAAGACAAACGTCCAACAGGCAACAGAAGTGAAAAACTAGAACTTAAAGTTTGTAGAATTAATTCTTGGCGCTAATATTTTAATAATCAGATAATGCAGTTTCGTACATTTTTAATTTTTTTTTTGGTCAAAACGCTTTGTCCTTTAAAGTAAAAACTCAACTAAATTAGTTCGTATTACTCCACGTCACTGCACTTTGTCCTTATCCCTCGATGGTCTGTTGACGTTGTAATATTTTGGTCAACATTTTAAGCCCTTCTTTTGACGACTTTAATCGATGGTTTTGAAAGCGTCGCGGCACCAGCTTCGCGGTCGCAAGAATCGAAATAGTGGGGACTTCACGAGCAGCTATTTGTATTTTTTGTACTTTAGTACTTGTTTTGTTTTTCGGGGGGGGGGGGGGGGGGGGGGCTGCGGGGCTTAGGGGGAAATCAAAGCCAGATGCAAAATTTCAAAACGAAAAACACACAACGCCATATTTTTTCATTCTCAATATCATACAGTCAGAGACTATATTTTTACAAAAAAGTATGCAGCTGATCTGGGGGGGGGGGGGGGGGTGGGGGGGGGGGGGGGGGGGGGAGGGGAGTGTAGGCACAATCACCCCACTGCTGCAGGGGGCACCCTCCCCCCCCCCCCCCCCCCCCCCCCCCCCACACGCATTTTGAGAAAGAAAAAAAATACTATGGAAAACTGCTGCATGCATGGCCTCATTCTCCACAGCACATTGGAAGTAGATCAAGAAACAATAATTAGTTAAAGTACATTTACTGATAGTATGAAAAAATCAGCCAATGTTTTTGAGGGTTCTTTTCACGATTTTTGGTCTGACTGGGACTGGTGGTGGTGGAAGGGGGGGGGGGGGGGGGGGGGGTGGAGGACTGGGTGGTGGGCACAATCTAATCACATGTCGGAATCACAAATTGATCATTCATTCCTACTACAATCATCTCTTCTATAAAAACATCAACACCAAACATAATTAAAAAACAAGACAAATTAAGCATTTTCACTTGTATAGTTTTCTTCAATTTAACAATTCAAAATTCTTACATCATAAATACTTACATAGATACATCATACAAATTTAATTACAAACAGACCTCAGTTCAAACAATCATTTTACCAGATTGTTTTACATTTTCGTTGTTCTTAAAAAGAACATCAAAATGTACATCTCTTTTTTGCAAAACTATGCAAACCAAGTCAAATAGCAAATAGAACAGATATTTTGTTTTTTAAAATCTCTTTAGGTAAAAAACATTTCTGGTATTATATATGCACTTACTAATATCTCAAATCAAGCTATTGCATACTTTGGATTCTACAAACATATAATGTACATATTTTCTTAAAAAATCGTGAGTAAAGTATTTTCTCGAGACTGGATAAAATAAAAGCAAAAAAAGTCCCCAACAATCACAGAAAAAACATATCTACTTCACAGTCTAGAACTTATTTCTTTTTTTATATTTGAGAAACATCTTGCAACTTTTGAATTTGGGAGTTGCAAAAAAGGGGGACCAGTATTATTAAAACAGTAATGGATACTAATAATTATGGTATATTTTACCCTCTGAAATGGGGGGTCTTAAGAGCTGACTACAAGCACAAAAATATAGGGTCTTTGGAGCTACAAAAAACCCTGAAACGGGAGTTAAGGGGTCGACTAAAAACTACAAAATACTGTGGACTTGGAGCTCCCAAAGACCTACGGAAACCCTCAAATGGTGTTCCAAGGGACTGAAGGAACTGACTAGAGAAGAAGAATAATGGACTTGGCGCTACTCAACTACCTATCCAAGTCATTCCGGGGGTCTATGGAGCGGCAATTTTTGAAAATCGGGTATCTTGAGAGCGGTAATCGGATGTGAAAAACGGGGGGTCCTTGTAAGCGGCACATACCCATCTTACATTATACATGAGTGCCCCCCCCCCCCCCCCCGTGGTTCATCCCCTACACCAATTGATAATTGATCATTGATAATGCTATCTTAGGATTCAATTATTTTTAAGCTATTTTTAAGATACCCCAAACAATATTGAAAATACTGTGATAGAAAATAAAGTTGGATGAAAATACATGAAAAATGGGCTAATAACATTGGGATATACCTTTTCCATTTATGGAGAATGTAAAAGGGTTTAGCAAGTGGGACAAAATACCCAGGAAATAGTATTCATATTACGAAAATGGCCATGATTATATAATTCAAAACATTCCCTAGATAATTATTCAAAATATCTTTTACTGATTAAATAGTATACACAGTTAAAAATTCATTTACCAAACATTTATTTCAACTCGCTGCCACTGCCTTATATCTGTCCAAGATAATCTCCAGAGTAAAAAAAAAAAAAAAAAAACACTTATTCAATAATTAATAGTAATATCTGTGTATACATCAATTTTCTGAAAACCTTTATCATGTTTATGCATTTAAAAAGTGCATGTATAAATCATAAATGATTAATTATGAAGGAAAAACATAAACAAGAAATGATAAACTGAAGTAACATAAAAAACAACAAAGTTTAAACTTCATAGTAAATCACAAACAGAAACTAAATGAGTTATATATCAATAAGAATTATGTTTAATAATGTGCAGAATGATATAATCATATTCTAATCAATCATAATTCATAAATTAAATGTGCATAAAATGTCCATGTTCTACCAGCATGATCTCATAACTACGTATTTCTTTTCTTACTCAGTGCTCTTCAAAAAAAGTCTGCCACCATAAAACCCCCGGTCACAGATAACAGGGTAGTGTAAACGGATGCCCCAACGAATAGAACATTTGCGAAAATTGAAACTATCCGGGTGGTGAGAGTTGTCCTCCATTGCTTCATGCACAAGGACATTCCGCCGGACAGAACAATGTACTTCGCCCGACAGGGGAACGGACAAGAAAACGTATACAAACACAGACGAACAGATTGAAAAATTTGACCCTTCGTCGGGCATCTGTTTAACGCTATCCGGTGTTATGTGGACCGGGCCGTAAACTGAACGAATGGATTTGCTGCATTACATGTGCATTTTCCCTGTAACATCAACATCAATATGAGCAGGCAGTTAAAGTTAAAAATAATAGTGTAATCATATAAGTAAGCTTTAACATTTCATACATCCATGCAGAAAGATTAAATCATTCTGGAAAATTCTAGCGATAAAGTTCAATATTTTACCCCAAACCATCAAACATTACAAATCCCAGTCCCATTCAAACAATATTTTTCACCAAAAATCTTTAAAATGTACAGGGTATTTTTTGAAGTGGCAACATTTCATATTACACTGTATTTAAAATAAAATCACAATTTACTACATACACATCCATAAAACAAAGATAGTTTTATTACAATAATGAATGAATGAATGATGAGATGCAAGTCAAATTAGTACCTGCATTCATTTCTTATATAAAATGCACATTATATTCCTACATATGAAAATACAATGCCGTGTTCTCAACTGAAATTTATCATAAAAAACTGCTAGCCAAAACTGTGTTTCGATAGTGTTTGCAGAAATGATGAATGATAAAAAAATGAAAATACACAGACATCTTTCATTTCTTATTAAGTCTCCAATGTTTTTCAAAAAGATAAATGAAGCAACATCCCCAAAATAAATATTTCAAATATATTGTGAAAACAGATCAGTTTGAGTAGTCCATTCCATGACAATTTACAGAAATATAGGTTTTCCAGAAAAAATGCTATCAGAATGTGTGGAAAAAGCCATCATACTACTATTTATGTTGTCACGGGTCTGCAGAAGAAGACTAGTATCTATAATTTTCTTGGATCATATCATAGTATGGAGTCAGAGTGATTAAATTCCAATTGACAATATGATTGACATAAAACGGTACCCCGGGGGTACCAGACGAAAATCCGCCATTTTTTAAAATTATTTATTTTTATTTTTAGGGCTGTAACCGTGGGTATAGCATGCATACAATCGCGCGCTGCACTGCATGCACAACGCAATAGCTGCGTACGGTTGGACGCAAGATGGCGCTACACAACGCGGGATACCGGGGTACAACGGTACCCCTGGGTACTGCGTGTGTCATCATATAATTAGTCTGCTTTTGTAGATCCTTTTAATTGTAGAAGTACTAATGGTTTATAAAGTTTGGATACAATTGTTTAAACATACAATTCTCTAGTTTCTATTTATAGGTGGAATGGATTACTAAAGCTAATTGAATATATCAAATGACAAGTCAATTTGGGGTGTCGCTTCCCTTTAAGGGAACTCAAGAATACAACGTACTTTGGCACTTATTCCATAGTTGATGACTTGTAAAATAGGTCTGCCGAAAAAATTCCATGAAAATAAACACAGTAGTGATTTTAGGCTAACTTTCTGATGCCAAATCTCACTTAGCAGCCAGTTTACGCCCCACCCACATTTAGGGTCCAGAATCGGCAGCGTGATTGGCATGTGATTGACAATTCATGGGCTTACGTCATCTAAATAATTTAGTTCTTTAGTCCGTTCTTTAGATGATATCACATTTTGGCGATTTAAAAGGGGCCTTCCCAGGACAATTATTAGATATTGACTAATTACCCCCAAATTGATTGATTTCCTGGGAAATGACTGCCAAATTCCTTTTCTTGAGGAAAACTTACTTATAGAGCATAATTGAGAAAAGTAGGCCATCTAGACGCTGTACATGTAGTTCCTTCAAGGGATATTACAGAGAGTAGATGCAAGAGCTGGAGGCTTGCTAATATACATAACATATATCTATAAAGTGTTTACATAATTATATAATATGCATTGCACAGTGACTATAAATACAGACATACATACATCATAACCATTTCTCGGTTTCCGATAGTGAAAAACAGTATAAAACAGTATACAGAGTGTTGGCTCAACTGTTGGTCTAACTTGTTTTATTTTGCGGAATATCAATTTAGACCTGCACTAATTTAACAAAGGTTTATAAAGAAAGCTGAACTTGACATCAGTCTATGAAAAAACAAAAATCAGTTCAACTTTGTTGGTAGAATACCATCCTATCTGTTTTTTTTAATTTTTTAAAACTTTGTTTGGCTTTTAGCACATACATGTACATACTTGTATTTACTACACATACAATTATGTACAGTACCTTTATTGAAAATCTAATCTAGATACAAAATTGTGTTCCGATTGGAAAATATACACTCTTTGAGCGCTCCTATAGGAGCGATATACAAACATGTACAAGTAAAGCAATATAGAATCAATACAACAGCAAGATGAATTGATATTGTTTTTTTTGTTAAATAGTTGATACATCTTCATGAACATCACACATTCAAATTGTTGCTTGCAAATGCGGATTCAATGGTGAAGAAAAACGCAAATGAGTGAGACTAAATCTTGAGAACTTTTTTTTAGTAATAAACGAGTAAAACGACCTATGGAAAACATGGGGGAAAACATGGGTATATATTAATATTTCACTCGTTGTTTCATCCTCCTTTTTGTGTCAGCTTTGTAATAAGTCAACAATTTTAACCCATTCAGGACTGGTCCCAAAAAATATTTGGGCTTCGGTCTATGGAGAATGCATGTTATAGCAAAATCAATCAGTCCTGAACGGGTTAAAAAGGAAGGTAGCTAAAGTACATTTTATACTAGCTTGTAAAGTCACCTCACAGCATATGGAGCATTGAATCAAAGAATGATACATGTACACGAGAATTACTTGTGTGAATAAACCTTGTTTTCTGAATCCTTTGTGACATATTAAACCAATTATTCACAAGTGGGGAAAGAGAAAACCTTGGCAATAGACTGCATTTATGTAGAACTATAATTCAAGGAATTATGCTAAAAACCGATAAAGACATTTTTACCAATTCAAGATAACTGTGTTCAAACCTGCTGAAAACGATGAAATAATATTAGAATGTGTGATATTTCGATACCTTTTAAAAATACCTTGATATGCAATAATTTTTAGTTATCTTTTCAAACACAATATTTAGTTTGATATGTTGGTAGCTTTTTTATTTAAAGAAATGGTAAAATTGTCTTTATCAATTTTGTATTGCATAGAAACCCATCATTTGCTTCCTTTAACTACATGAAATGGTTGTTGGCTAATATACTGTATATAGTTTTTGTGCAATAAACACGTCATAATGTGAAAACATTCCAAGCGTGTCTGATGTATACCAACCAAAACCAACACACCGATAAATACATGTGGAAATGATAGGCAATATTTCTATATAATTAGTCAAATTAAAAACACCAAAATGACAAAAATTCTCATTAGTAGGTTTAATTTAACCTTGAAATGACTTAAATCATGCAATTTGACATCATTTGAGTAGTCCATGGGGCAAATTACTTTTTTGTTTAAATTTAAATTTTTGTATTTTGGTTTTGCTTGTCAGGTGACCAAGCAAAAGATTTTAAAAACAAATTTCAGAAGAGCCATTACTCTAGTACATTTTTAAACCCATGGTTTCAAGGTTTAATTGAGCTCTCTGTTGAGAATTTTGGCCAATAATTCTAGTTCTACACAATCGTTCATTAACCAGCCTTTACCATATCATACACTGTATTAAATTTGTCACACGAGGGCGTCTTCATTTTCTTGCCAGATTCGTAGAGCTTCCTGTCACCAAAATATCTCCCCTGGTTAATCACTCTTTCCTCTGTAAACAGGATACAAAAAAGAAATGCTCAACATCTTTAATAACAACAATTAATTATAATAATAATAATGACAATTTCTTGTATTCATTCATATATTCTTCATGCGCTATTTCAAATGCATACATGTACAAAAGATAACTATGCAATGAAATTACGTATGGCACATACAATAATGATACATTATGAACAAAATGATAATAGATACAATAACATTGTAATCTGTAAGGCTTAAATAAACATATTAAGAGAACAAATTAGCCCAGAGGAAATGTATAATGGACATTCATTTTAATGTAAAAAGCCACACCTCACCTGTTTCTTATTTGAACAATGTCTTTAATTTGACATATTTTCAAATTTTCCATCTTTTTTCCCCATCTTTTTCCATTCCATATATGTCATTTACAATTAATAATTGATCAATGCTTTTTATGACCTCTCAAGTAAATAATTTACTAAACAAAAATATCTTCACATTCCTTTGAAATACTTCTTGCGATTAGCTTTTAACTTAACATGGTTTTAAATCCAAAGATCTAATTCTATAAGTATTGTGAGTAGTGACTAGAGTCAAACATGACACTAGTCATGAGGGTTAACTCTTTCAGGGCACATGTCACATATTTGCATTGCACAATACACACAAATGCCAATTTTGGGACCCCATGGAAGACCAGGGCCCCGTTGCAGAAAGTTTGTAAGTTGCAATTGATTGTAAGTCAGAAAATTTACGCGTTTCAACCAATCAGATTTGCGCATGTAGAACACGTGATCTGACTTACAATTAATTGCAAACTTACAATCGATTGTATATGTCTTTCTGCAACGTTGCCCAGGAGTGCCATGTTGGCACACTTGAAAATGGGCATCCAGCCGTAGGTTAAAAATCACACTGTTTATACCCAGTATTATTCTGTATGCATTGTATTTTTAAACAGAAAATAAAAGTCAATCAATGGAGCTGTAAAATTGTACCTGGCACTCATAGAGTTAAAAAGGAAAGATCAACTCAGGGTAGGAAATATACGGGGACTGAGGGCGATTTTGCCCCCTAATTTTCAAAATAGCCCCCTGAAGTCAGTAGATAGCCCCTTAAATTACCATATGACATACATGGTACCCTGGGGTACCAAACGAAAATCCGCCATTTTGTTTAATTATTTATTTATTTTTTAGGGCTGTACCAGGGTATAGCGTGCATGCAAGCGCGCGCTGCACTGCATGCACTGCATAGCTGTGGAACGGTTTGGACACAAGATGGCACTACACAACGCGGGATACCAGGGTACAACGGTACCCCGGGGTACCGCGTGTGTCATCATATGAGATAACAACAATATACATTGCATCAACCATTCATCACTTTTTGCACATGTCAACAAAGTTACTAGATCCCTTTAAATTACCATATAGGGTTTTTTGTGAAATATTTTTTTATATCGATCAGATTGAAAAAGTAGCCCCCTAAAATAACGAATTCATTCCTGCATTGGATCAACTTACTCTTATATCTTTCATCGTAACAATTTCTCCTTAGCAGCTGCAGGTACTCTTCATCCACTTCTTTTTCAATCAGGTGTATCCTCCCCGTATACTCCTTCACAAAGTTTTTCTGCGGAAAGAGGAAAAAAATGTGTACAGAATTAGTTAAATCTACTTTATATGGACATCTGACCTGTTTATTCCTTCACAAAGTTTTTCTGCGGAAAGAGGAAAAAAAATGTGTACAGAATTAGTTAAATCTACTTTATATGGACATCTGACCTGTTTATTCCTTCACAAAGTTTTTCTGCGGAAAGAGGAAAAAAAATGTGTACAGAATTAGTTAAATCTACTTTAAATGGACATCTGACCTGTTTATTCCTTCACAAAGTTTTTCACCAATTTGTAGTTCTAAGAAAGAACCAACAATTCGATATACAAATGGAAAAAATACTTCATCAATCAGAAGCACACTCTCAGTGGAACCCATCTTAACCATCATCGAAAGGAGTCAACTGAGATGGTATGGTATGGTCTTGAGGATGCCTGATACAAGGGACACAAAACGAATGTATGTCTGGAAACCCCGGAAGAAAAGACCAATAGGCCGACCAAGAAAAAGATGGGAGGATCAGATCAGAGAAATTACCCAGAAAGAGGAGAGCAACTTCCAGAAAGTCAAAGCATTGACTCTTGACCGGACGAAGTGGAGGAGTTTTACGAGGCTGTTAACTGACAGGCCAACTGGCCAACAGGCGTGAGGGTGAGAAGGTGAGAACTTATCAACAATTAAAATTGGCTTGATAAACTGAGAAAATAACTTGTTCCGGAATGTTTCTGAAAATACTCCGAAGGGGTCTGTGGAGAAAGCACGTTATGCATACCTGCCAACATTTGAAAATGAAAAATCTTACTCTCATGTGAGCGAAGCGCGCATCGCGAGCGCGAAGCACGAAGTCCTTTGCGGCCGGGGTCCAGCTCTAGGGTTCTAGATGCTCTCTTGTGCTATCTTAGCCTTATTTTTAAACATATATGACCACACTGAATGAGCAATACTTCAATGATAAAGATCATGAATATTTTGGCTTAATGAGCTTTATGTATGTATGAGCTATATGTATGTGTGTATATATATATGCACATGTATATTTACTTTTTGAAAAGAAAGAAAAAAAAGAAAGAAAAGAAAAGAAAAAAAAAAGAAAAAAAAGAAGAAAAAAATATTTAAAAAAATCGAGACTTAAAAATTGTACTCGTCCGATTTTTTACCCTTTTTTGAGTAAAAAATCAGACTAAATACAACAAAATCGGACTGGTTGGCAGGTATGCGTTATGAGAAATTCAAATAGCTTTAAATGGTTAAAGTAGAATAGTTTCTGTTATTCTACTCCTTTTTCAACAAGATGTATCTTTACACTATATTCCTTTACACATCCTGCAAGTAGAAGACAGAGACAAACATGTTTTAAGAATTGGTTTATACAAATTAATATAGGTGGAAAAATGAAGAGAAAAAACAGACATATTTCTTTTTATTTCAATTTCCAAATTACTGTTTGTGATGTTGTGATGTCATCTAAGTTGATCATCATGAATTATAATTATCATTGTTTCATATTTAATAGGTTAAAGAAAAAATGACCCCATAAAAGGACTAGACATACCTTGACATAATATAAGATATCGTGTGGAGTTCTCCTTTCTTCCTTGAAGGCTCTGTGATACATAAAAACAAAAAACAAATATCGTTTCAATATGAAAAATATAACGACTAGAAAAGTGTAAAATGTGCATGCATTTGCACCTAATACTTCTAGAATGTATGCTACATGTATAACTTTTCTCGACTGTGGCTCATTCATGAAAGTAACATCAAGACTCAAATCTTTGTGATCCGAAACAACTAAAAACATTCATAATTCTGTCACACTTCTGAGCAACCACTTGCATATTATGCCATAATGCCATAAGTAAAATGTTGCATTGAATTTTAGGTCCAGTAAATTGTTGTTTCTGGTCATCAAATATCAACAATTATAGATTGTTTGACAGGCAAGGCAGTAATCAAGAGGACATACTATAGAGTACCGGTCGATACTATGATAGAGTGATGTAGCACTGGTTCTAAACATCTTGTCTTTTGATTCTGGCTTTTGGTAGTGGGTTGGAGCTCGGATGATTTCCCTATCAGTCAGAAATTTCTAGCTTGCGTGGCATTTTTTAGAACACTTCGGAACTCCAGGCAATCTTGGAAATTCACTTGTTTTCCTTGTGTCCCAGTGGGGCAAGAAGCCAAGAACAAAACAAAATTGTCTTCCTTGAGTGGCCAGAAACCTGAATCTGGTGGCCCCAAACAAAGGTAAACAATACAAATTCTGTTATATTTAGTGGCCTATTTGAAATTTGGGTGTCCTTAAGTTAATTTTAGGTGGCCTACTTATGAGCACTGCTAAAGCCCTTGTCACATATCACCAGATAGCGTTAACAGACGCCCGACGGAGATCAAAATTTGTAAACCGTTCGCCTCCATTCTTATGCATTTCTTGCCTGTTCCTTATTACGAATGCGTTCCTTGTCAGGCGGTGTTTTATCCGGCGGAAAGTTTTGTGCATGCAGCAATGGAGACAACTTTCACAACCAGATACATTTTTCTTTTCAAATTTTCAAATTGTGATATGTGATATGTGATATGTGACTGTACCTTGAGAGATTTTATTCTGGTGACTTACCCCTGTCTTGATAACGTGAAGAGAGGATCGCTGACAAACATGCCGGAGAACAAAGACATGATCACTAGCAGCAGGATGGGTAGGACCTGTACCAAAAATGTGTAGTTTGCCTGCAAAGAAACACAAACATATATATATAAATTGGGAGCAGCAAAGTAAGTATGACCATAATGATTTAATTTGATTTAAATGTAACACATGTTAATATGATGACATAAACGGTACCCCGGGGTACCAGACGAAAATCCGCCATTTTGTTTATTTATTTATTTAATTTTTAGGGCTGTAGTGAGGGTATAGCGTGCATACAATCGCGCGCTGCACTGCATGCACAACGCAATAGCTGCGGTACGGTTGGACGCAAGATGGCGCTACACAACGCGGGATACCGAGGTACAACGGTACCCCGGGGTACTGCGTGTGTCATCATATATTAAATATGTCAGAATTAACACCATCATACAAATGATGTCAGGGAATTACGTCATAAACCACATAAACACACAATTGAATTGAACATTTCAAGTAGGCTTGTACTTCAACATCAACCATTTGTGGAGGTGTTGTGGCACGATCAGAGAGGTGCTTGACTGGAAAGCATGGGGGCTGAGTTCGAACCCAATTCGATGCCCCAGTACAGCATTTGTGTCCTTCAGAGAGGCACTTTATCCATATTGCTGTTCCCCATCCAGGTGCAATATGAGACCGGCTCTGGCAAAACCAGCAACCTCGCCACATTGACGATTTTGCGTAAATGGCCTGAAAAGGTCAAAAATTGACCTCAGGGACGAAATGAACATATTAGTATCATATTGTTAAGCAACTTTTCTAGTTTCTAATGAGATATGCAAAATTACGAAATATTATCGGGAAAATGGCTATATCTTAGGATAAAATCAAGAATGACATGTACTTTGAACTGAGTGTTGAACTTTAACCTCAATTATCTCCATTGTTTTAGCAGAATAAGAACAAATCATTTTAAAAATCATAACTTTGTAAATTTTTGTCCGATCGGCATAAAAATGGTCTCAAAATAAAGAGAAAAATCCACACAACAGCATCATATCAAAATCTCAATTTTACATTTTGTGTAAAAGTTGCTGGTTTTGGGCATGAATGAGGGTGTGTAAAAAGCATGAGTGCACTATATAATCAAGCTGCTTACCTCCCCTGCCCGCCTCTCCTGATGACTGTGACCCTGTCTCCTTCTCACATGGCCCGAGGGGAATCCCCCATTGAAAAACATGTTGAAGATATCCTCCGGACTGACCTCTTCTACAAAACAAACGA
This sequence comes from Echinarachnius parma, assembly GCA_037951105.1. Taxonomy (NCBI): domain Eukaryota; kingdom Metazoa; phylum Echinodermata; class Echinoidea; order Clypeasteroida; family Echinarachniidae; genus Echinarachnius; species Echinarachnius parma. The sequence goes on from JBAMJV010008376.1 coordinate 12,383, forward strand.
ACATTGAAAAGAGCGTTTTAAAAAAGTATTGAAGATGACAGTAATGACGATTGATAATTACAGGGCTCTGAAACATTAAAGGGGAATCAACACCACAAAATTTAACTTAACAGAAGTTAACCATTTTCTACACATTTTTTAAAGATTTGGATCAAACAAAATACTTAAATTACAAGATGCTGGATATATATACATGTACATGTAGTAAGGAAAGCAAAAATCCATAATTTAAAACAGCTCGCTAAACTACGCCAGAAGCCCATGTGTCTTTCAGGTTGCCTTTGTCTCATCAACTTTCAAGAAGAAATACTGTCACTCATTGTCGGCAGGTGACCTCTATCTAGACATGTTCAATTTAAATACATTGTTTATTTCTGTAGAGGAATCCCTTGTGTGGCCAAAACAGGTTTGACTGAAGTTGCATGGAGGGTAGATTCTGGCAATGTCAGAACTCAGAAAACAATTTCACTTACCATCGTCGAAGCCCCTGGTTTCGTAGTACCAGCCGTTGTTGTAGTACTGGGGTCGTCTCCTCTGCATCCTCGTCTCCCTGTCCGATTCGTCTCCGTACAAGTCATACTTTTTCCTCTTGTCTTTGTCGTTAAGGACACTGAATGCTTTGCCAATAGCTGTGAATATTATAAGGAGGCATACAGAGTAACAATACGGAGTCATATTAAACAGAGTAACAAGAAACGATGGCTAGAATAATAATAAGGTCTTTTTTAAAGATACTTGTTGACAATGTTGGAGAACAAATTTCACATTTTTTCATTAAAGGGATGGTTCGGACGATTTCAAAATTAATGTACCAGAATCTAAAAAAATTACTCATTGGTAATATATTTTTATTAAAAAAATATCCTATCAGGATGATTTATAATCGATTGTTTTGTGTCTGCAATTTTTGATATTCATCGTCTATTTTCTGTACGCTTCCGATTTTTATCACGTGGTCGCGCGACGCGCCAGCCTCACTTTGCTTTGTATTAGCAGCAAAGTGAGGCATCGACGTCACGAAAATTGCATGCTGGGATAGATCCCGCTGGCGGCAGATTCGATCAAGAACTGTTACCTTATACCAAAAGTGATTGTGAATGATCCAGTTGGTCTTTCGTCGGGACAAAGGCAATATGTTGAAAAAATATTGCTTCTTTGATTGGTAAATGCTGGAAATCGTCCGAACCCCTCCTTTAAGGAAGACAAATATTGGTGGTCATGATACCTAATGGTAATACAACATCTTGGCAAGGAGTAATCAGGGAATGAAAAGATCTCTGATATGAAAGTGTTACAATTTCCCCCTTTGATGTTTCCATTTATGCTTATTTCTTAGCAGAAATACTCCTATGATGCCCCTATAAAATACAAAGAAGAAGAAAAAGCTGATAAAATCATGAAACTGAGTTAGTGAAAGAAACCCACCTATGAAGGCATCTGATGACCCCGGTGCCTTGTTCTTGTCAGAGTGGAATTGAAAGGCAAACTTCCTGTAGGCTTTCTTGTTTAACACCATTTTTTGTTTTCCTTCTTTGTTTCATCAATTTGTTAACCAGTATCTCAGCCCAACCACTCTGTCCCGCAGATAGGACAATAGGAAGCAGTACATAGAAAGAAACTGGAATGATTACATAAGAAACCCACCTTTGAAGGCCTCTGATGACCCCGGTGCCTTGTTCTTGTCAGGATGGAATTGAAGGGCAAGTTTCCTGTAGGCTTTCTTGATGTCTGCTTCGCCGGCGTCTTTGGCAGCCCCGAGGATTTCATAGAAGTTTTTACATTGCTTGATTCTGAAGAGATGCAATTAAAATAATTAATCATATATTTAGAATAAAATGTACCCATTTACTATCTAGTACAAAATGACAAATCCATCAATTAACGAATTGACTTGTTTCTTATTTAATATCATAGTCAGTGCTCGACACTAGCACTTGCCCTATTGCCCAGGGCAAGTAAAAATTGATGTCGGGCAAGTAAAATTTCATAAATGGTCTAGTTTGGTTGCCCGACTGGGCAACTAAACCTTTGCTCTTAAACTAGGAGAAAATAATGTAAATCTCATAGAAGTACAGTGGCCAAGTAAGTTTTCTGTTTGGGCAAGTAAAAGTTGAAAAGTTATGATTCTGCTTGCCCGAACGGGCAAGTAGAAACAAATGTTAGTGTGGAGGCTTGTCATAGTACAATTCTTCATACATGACAAATACATTCCCATTCACAATGGATAACCTGAGAAAGAGAAAAGTATACTATTAACTCCTTGAGTGCCAAGCTCGCATTTTTGCGAGTTACAATACACACAAATGCCATAGAGCATTAAAATTTAAAACCCCTGGCACTTTAATAAAAGAGTTAAGCACCTTGTCATAATTATACTATTTGTCATCCTGCTGATATTATGTTAAATATCATAACATTAATTTGGACTTGATTTATCACAACTTATTACAATCGTAACAAACCTTACTAAGGGAAGCCAAACACTAGCATTTTTGCTTACAGTTACCGGTAAGTGCAAAATTCCTGTCACTTCTTGTCGTTTATTTCTTCTTGGGTATTACTAATAATAGAATTTAATCAATGTTTTTAGACCTGTTTTGACAGACCACTGGAGGCTGGAAATATACAGAAGTGACACAGGAATTATATGCTTTCCAGAAACAGTAAGCAGACATGTCAGCGTTATGGCTTTCCTTAAAAAAAATTACACAAACATACTTTTTAACAGCTGCTAATTGTTCCGGAGTGAAGTCTGGGTGCGCATCTCCATTGGAGCTAGTATGCGCTGCACCGTGACTCGACTGTCCATTCTGTCTGGTAGGCGAAGGGTTTGCCCTGTCTGTAGAATTGCTGGATTGTGATGCGCTATCGCTGTCCTCGTTTGTGTCTTGAAGTTGTGTTATAAGAGCTGCAGGAATAGGAATGGGCAGAATCATCGTCAAATAAAATGGCATAAAAGGTATACATTTTGGATTTGTAAATCAGATGTGTGGTGCAAACGCCTGGACTGTCCATTCTGTCTGGTAGGCGAAGGGTTTGCCCGGTCTGTCGAACGGCTACACTGGTACGTATCACGGTCCTCTTTGTTTGTGTTGTCTTGAAGTTGTGTTATAAGAGCTGCAGGGATACGAATGGGCAGAATCATCATGCAATAAAATGGCGTTAAACCCATTAAGGACCCATCTTGCAAATCCTTACTGGAGTCTATGCAGAATGCATGCTATACCAAAAACACAAACAGGGAATTGTTGAGATAAATTATAACTTTTGATTTTAACAAATCAAGAATTCACATTTCGACAATCAAGATACAGTAAGTACCTAGGTGCTTCTATTAAAGGGACTTAGTAACATTGTCCAAATCCTCAAAATACAATTGGAATTCTAGCGGTTCCCTCATACCTTGTTGTATTCGTATTAACAATAAAATCATGGGACAGGTTTCGGTTTTTCAAATTTCTCTTTCGTTAAAAAGATATTTACGATTGAAGTGTTCAGATGTTAAATAATCCAACGGATCGCGAAAACCGTGTACAGTACAAAGTTAGTGCAATGAGTTTGTGAACATCACTTTGCATTTTTGCTCATTACTCGGCCATATAACGTCCATTTGACTTGAAATTTTCACACAATACCCTGTGTAATTGTGTGTACTTTTCGAGCATGGTGGAGTTATAACTATTAGTTTGTACCGTAATGGTGCAGGTTTTGGTAACTAAAGTTAAGTTTGACCAATACTCAACTATCCCTTTAAAGAGGACCACCAGGCAAAGAACAACACATCATTATATGTTTTGATACCGTTTTGTGATATCAAATAGATACCCAACATTTTACAAAGGGTTGTGTAATTCATAAACAATGCAATTAATTTCCACCACTTACGAAACCATTATTTCCTGGTTCCGTATGTGCCAAACAATTGTGAGTGCGCCAATTCTATTCACGCGTACGTTTGGAGACAATAGAATCCCAGACGATGCGTAGTCTTTGTACATGCAGACCCGTAAACACATGCTTTAGAAATGGTGATTTAGTTTTCCAATTATATATTTTTTTTCTGGAAACACATTTTTCTGAACTTTTTTTGATGGAATGGACTACTAAAGATGTTTTGTTTCATTCATAAGAATATTATTTTTGGGTGGTGGTACCCTTTAAGTTTGAAATGATGAATATTTGATGTTTAGATTTAAATTACATAAATGATACGTTTCAATGAGGTCTTTTGTAGTCCTCAGGATCTGTACTAGATGGTATACGTAGTTCCTGTTTCATTAATGAGCATACATGTACCGTAAACCGGGGTGACTTTGGCCACTTTTTGAGAAGGATGTATTTTCATCAAGTCTCACTCTTTAGAACTAATTTCTGATTCTATACATTACCCAATAACAATATATTCGGATCAATAAGAAATTTGTTCTAAAAAGTGAGGCTTGATGAAATTACATCAATCTCAAAAAGTGGCAAAAGTCACCCTGGCGGCCAAAGTCACCCCGGTTTACGGTAGTTAATATATTATTTTGATTCTTGCTTTTTAGAGCCGACCTTAAAAATATGGCCCACATGAAATATAAGAAAAGTCAGCACAATTACCATAATACTGATATATTATGCAATGGCAAATGTGTTATAAACATGTCTCTAGTCTTGAGTAGACTGAAACCAATCAATGAGGAATGGTTGATAATTTAAAAGGACATTTTTCAATGGACGTTTTTAATGGATATTTTTTATACCAAAGACTTACCTTCTTTCAAAATCACTTCTGTATAGCACAATCGTCATGCTTTGCAAAGAAAATCTCAACTCATACATGACATATGTGACGTCATACATAGTAAAATGTCTAAAAAGCTTTTAAAATCAACAACACACACAACTATGTCAGTACATGATAAACTTTGCTGCTCAAGCATATGTGCATGTAAATCAATAAATTAACAGTTAAAGTAATTTAGATTGTTCTATTTTTTAGATCGAGATTGACTGTCTTTGACTTTATTGTGAAAATATGCGAATCACAAGTCAACTCATGACAATGACAATGTCAATGATAGGCATCGGCATTCGGCGTTACATGGCGCGCGCGCGTAGACCATATTTTTGTACACGTAGTTTGCGCGATATTTGACTGTGGGCAATGCAACTTCGCTATTGCAAGGGTGGAGGGATATACTATTTTTCCTAATGTAATGCGGTCTAACAGCTGACTGAACCACGTAGTATGCATGTGAAGTATACACAAGAGGTACTAGTAAAAATCATAGATCCGGTTCGTGTTTTGAATCAAGAAACTCGATCAATTTCGACATCAGTAAGTCATTTTTTGCCGCATTTTCGCAGTGAACTTTGCTGAAATATCGAATTTTAGAGCAATCGGAAGTATTCCGCAGTTTGGAAAATTGTATTTTTGGAAGATTCAGGTGTTTTTACGATATAATCTCGGAAGTTTTTTCTGCCTCAAGCAGTCTCACACATTCGTTTTATCGCACAAACCGAGGGTTGTGGGGCCACGATTTGGTGAATTTAGCCCTCGTTCGCCGCTGCGATACGCCGCCGCGTGTGCTGCATGCGCTATGCCGCGCGATCTCGGGTAGCGACAGCGGTGGGCTCTGGCGGTGGGGCGCGCACGCGAAATGTAAGCTCACAGCACAGCGCGCCATAAAACGAATGGCGAAAATGGCGACACAACAAATGGATTAAATACCATATTTTGGGCAAATATCAGTTGTTTTTTTTATTTCAAAGGGCATAATGATTTACATTAGGTAAGTCCCAACCCATTGAATACCATTTGCATTATTTTCGTGGAATTTTAATTTTCATTTGGTTATGCCTATCAATGACAATGTCAATGACATGTCAATAAATCATGATTTGTGAACTTAATTCATGACTGTGAATGGTTTTACCTGGAAATTCATTTTTTCGCTTTGTAATGTCAGAACACTCTGGAAACCTTCGTGCATGACGTTTGAACCTAAACTTTAAAATAAAATAGACCGGTCATACATCATGCAACAAAGCCCACTCTCTCTTGCTTGCATATCCGAAATCGCTCACGCGTATCCGAAATCGCACACGCTTGCATGTATTCAGTAAATTTTATTTTTGTTAAATGAAAAATTAATGCCCTTTATTGCACATTATACTCACCTTCAACTTTGTGTGAAGGATATAATCTCTTAGCTATCTGAAGGAACTTTAGCGCCTTATCTCGGTCACCAGCCGATGAAGCTTGAAGTGCAATTCTGAAGCACTTTTCACTCTCATCGCGATTCCCTTCCATTTTCACACATTAGTCTACGTATGATAACGTAATGCTAAACATTAGGTACGGGTACCCTTGCAATTTCAGCCCACATATCTTTTTTAATCATAAGACCTATTATTTTGGATATTCATTAAATATATATTTCCTCTATTTATATCAGAGTAATACAGATCTAATTTAAAAAATATTTAAATTATAAAAAAAGACTCCTTATGTATGAACAATTCATCTTTACTTTGTAAAAAAAAGAAACGTTACAGAAGAAGATCACATATTTTTTTTAATGTGCGAAATTACAAGGGGTGAGTTTGAGGGGAGGGCGAGCGAGACGCCCAAAGAACTGGTTGTTGTTGTTTTTGTTTACTGACGCTATTGAATAAATTATTGCTAGATGGTATGAATGGGCCTATTTTTGGCCTATTGAGAAAATAAAGAAAAAAGTAATATTAGAGGTGGGGTATTACTACCTTTCCCCCCTGCTGTTTAGTGTTGAACTACTAAAAATGGTTCCTTTACCCACATCTACAAAGTAAATGGTTCACTCAGGTGAACCATTTACACGCAATATATGCAAATGCGCTGGAGATAACAATACCAGCCATTCATACACTGTTGCCGGTTCAACAGTTGACCGGTGTGTTTTAGGACGCATCGGTAAGGAAAACGGACGTGAAATAATCATTTTATTTCTACATTTTGCGGTCTTCAAAACAACAAAGTCGGTAATTATTATCAAAGTATATGAATTGTGGATCACATAAACGAAAGTTTGTTTGCATTTGCTGGTAAATTGAGGGAGAAATCAGCCGACAAAAAAATTGTTTCCGTTGTATAGTGCAGCAGGCGGAAGAGGTTGATCTCCGCACAACCCTATTGTAATGAACCTGTGTGTGCCTTTACCCAAAATGTACGTATGTAAAATGTTACACTTTTACATTATGTGAATGATAATGATACGAACAATAATAATAATGAGCTGCAGTCACTGTTGAAGGCCGATTTCGGGGCACATTCCTACTAGTACTAAAAACGTATTTTATAATTGTATGTATAATATTAATTAATTTCGATTGTCAGGAAAAACACCGAGACAGCATGCATATTTTCCGATAATGACACCTTTACCTCCAGTATGCAAATTATAGAATTACTGTTCATCGTCTTATTTCTCTCTCGACTTTGCACAGTATAGACATACTACTGAATTACCACACTCTGAACACCAAGGCCAAATAGTCCCACAAAACGATTTGCTGGTAGGCAGACACAAGGACAAACGAGCGTGCATTGTACATCAATCCTTACATCGAGCGTCCGACTCAATTAAATCTAACAAGTCTAATTAAGCATTACAGTAGTATATCTACCGGGAAGGGGGGGGGGGGGGGGGGGGGGCACGGGGGACCCACGTGCACCCCAATAATTTCACCGAATTTCTGAACACAATGCAAACCATAAGGGATTTGTTTTAAAGATTAAAAACAACAAAATCATAAGGCGTGCCCTTCCAAAACATTAACACAATGCAAACTACAAAATGATTTTGTTGTTGACAAAATTAAGAAAAACATAATGTGTGCCCCTCCAAAAAAAAAAAATTATAATTCAGTTGCATCCCTCCAATCAGTCCGAACATGATTATAAGTACATTACTGATTTTGAAATGATTTTGGAATGACCAACCGCGCGGAGGTATCGGGGCCTATGAATAGGATATGTTCAGTCACTGAAGAGGACCCTGACTTAATGGCAGTGAACACTTCTAATGACATGACAATAAAACGACGGGGAATCAAACACGACAAATTAATAGTACATAGAACATGACCCCATAAACTCGACAAGCACCTAACAAAAGATAAGCAAATGCAAATGCAAAAAGAAAATACACAGAACAGTATACTCGTAATAGTTATAACTCCACCATGCTCGTATGTTATTGTGCAGGTTTTGGTTACTAAAGCTCAGCCTTACCAAAACTGTACTACCCCTGCATATGGGAGAATATAAAAATCAAGTTTATTATCCTCCGTATTAAATGGCCAGCTCTAAAAGGCATTCAGATTCGCTCTCCGTCTATCAATGTTTTTTTTATAACTATTACGAGTATACTCGTAATAGTTATAACTCCACCATGCTCGAACGGTATAGAACATTACAAACGACTAAGTAAAATGTCTGTTATCATTCAAAAAGAGCCATTCAAACACAAGAGGGCGCTCCCTAAAAAAGTATTGGTTTCAACCATTTTCATACAAAATTAGGCATGTGATGTTTTGTTGAAATAATGATTAAATAGAGAGATCATCAACTATTTAAAAACCTCTTTTGAACATTTTTGAAAAAGTTAAAGCATTTTTTTTTTTTTTTAAATCATCGAATAAATCTGGGGCATTCCGATCGGATATATTTATTGATATTTCAGCCGTTTCTGAACCGATTTTGATCAAATAAAGTTTAATCTGCCATTAAAATTGTATGCTCTTTCAAATTTTACACTCAGTTTTTCATTATCTCACAAATTTTTTTTTTTCGTGCAGCGCCCTCTATACCAAAACTGAACTACCCCTTTAAAATGAATATTCATGTTTTTTGAATAATTTACCAAATATCAGATTGTTTGAACGGCGATAAATCATACGAAGCTAGTCGTGGCTAAAATATAGTGGAATCATGTCAAATTGTCAATATAATTTCCCTAATATCCCTCAACACAACCCGATTTACTTGGGATGATTGCGCCATCTCGTGATTGTATCTGTACACTCATAGGGGCAATGCATGATGGACAATGCTCATGACGTCATCCCGAGCTAGTTGCATAGAGTAATGTTGTATGCCATATTTTTGTTTCTTTTCTTATCATATAACTCTATGAAATACATGATTGTATTAATGAAGAGTTTAGATGTAGAAAAAAAAACACGATAACAAATTTTTTTTTGTGTGAATTTTTAGATAAAGCTTTTAATCATATAATACACTAGTTTATCTTTGCAATTATAATTTACTAATTATAATATCACAATTTTTAATATGATTGAAAGAAACTGTCACATATTTTCTCATTGTTTACAGCAGGTGTAATTACAATAATCTCAAATTGGTATAAGAATATCTTGTATCGGTTTTTGCGGCATATAAAACCTTCCACATCTTGGTCAAATTTCCACATTCCTCCATATATTGCATGTACTGGATAAAATGTATTCTGTTTTTGGTTCCTGCATCAGTTAAAGGGTAATTCCATCCCAGAAATGTGATGTTTGTTATATAACAAGCTAAATAAGAATAATTATGAGCGAGAATATGAACAAAAACGGTAAAGCAACAAAAAAGTTAAGACAGGTTGACCTTTATTCCGATTTGTGCGTATTGTTCGCAATCGTTATATCGATCGTGACGTCCTTTGCGAGCTGCTGCCACTTTATTTTGTACCATTCTTTTCTCTCCCCCATTTTGGAACTGTCATAATATGAGGGGTAAGAGATTGCCCCGAGGGCCTGTTTCGAATACAATAATATTTGAGCAAAATCTGCTAATATTTTATTTTACGCAAAATTCACCTCTCGTTGTGGGTAAACATGGTAAAATCATTATTTGGGGGCAACATGATCTAAGCTTCAGCATGTATAACAGTCGGGCAAAATTATCATCCAATCGAATGTTTGGGCCCAAATTGTATGACAACCACGTCATAAAAATGGGAACTGAGAAGAAAGACATCTAATTCCGGGGAAAGTCGTCAGTCCCTCTGAAAGAAAGATTAAACGCTGCCCGTAAAAACATGATAAACGCCAGTGTGAATATATTATCAAAATTAATATAGACTGGATATTACAATGGGTTTTACTCTATCTATAGTGCTGACCGTCGAAATAGCTTGTTATCCCAATAATCTGTCGGGAGCCAGACATGATATAGTGACAGAATTCATTAGAGTCCCAGTGTTGATGATAAGCCCCTGCAATATTACTATTGACCGGTCTCTCGCCCTCTGTCTATAGCACTGGTAAACACGCTTCATCGCTCTGAACACGAATCGATCATCAAACTAGTCAATACGATCACCACCACGCACGGGCTTTAAAATATGCGTCCAGTTTATTAACTCTTTGTTTACCGCCCTATAATTTCTAGGTCAATTGTCTTACATTTTTAGCGTGTATAACGCGAAAATGTAAAAGCGATCGTGGTAATAAAAAGATTAACGCAATATATATGCGACTGCATCGATATTGTTTAAGCACATAGATGTTGGAATCGATCACCCCTCCTAATTATCGCCAGAATGCTGACGTCATTGCAAATGTCCAGGGCGGCGAGATACAAATGAATTAAGAGTTTGAATGCAGAAGGCGATAAAACAATTTACACAAATTCAAGATATAAGCGATTAAACATGCTATAAAACAACGAAGATAATACAAAAATGTTCGATATGTGTTATCATTATCTTCAAACAATATAGCTAGATAATGATAAGTTCGGTATCATTTACAAGACAGCATGTTGTGTTATATGATGATACTTTATCTTAATAATGACAAAACGACTTTTATCGGGTTTTGCATAATAGCTCCTTTTTTTCTTTTTAGAGTACAATTCGTTCGATATGATTCTTTATTAGGAACGTGCTGCTCAGGTGAGTTTAATCGCTACTGCTAATAGCTATATATGAGTTGACAAGTATTCTGCAGTTAATAACAAAAAGGTTGTTAACACCTATTTGTTATTAACTTAAATTATGTACAACTTTAGTTGTTTTTGTTTTTGTTCGTTGGTGATGACGAACTATGAATCTGTAATTGATGCAATTTCGTACATGGCCAGTTTTTGTCACATATTTGATCTCATATTTTGAGATGTGAAGTGTGATATTAATATCTCCCGAGATAGTGTTGTCATAATTAAATTGAAGAATGTTTTAACATTATTACAACAAATATCACTTCCTCTCCCCTTATTATTATCATGATCATCGTTACCAGTATCATAGTAATGATGTAGGTGTGTACATATGCGTGTGCATGTGTGTGTGTGTGTATGTGTGTGTGCGTGTGTGTGTGTGTGTGTGTGTGTGTGTGTGTGCGTGTGTGTGTGTGTGCGTGTGTGTATGTGTTTATATTTGTGTCTATGTATGTATGTGAGTATGTATGTATGTGAGTATCTATGTGTGCGTACATGTATGTATGTATGTATGTATGTATGTATGTATGTATGTATGTAGTTTGTATATATATATTTACGTTTTCTCACGGTGTCTTCTTAACGTTTTGTTTTCCTATTTACGATGTATGTATGTTTGTATGTAGACAAACAACACGTTAATAAAAAACACCGTATATGAAAACATGTTTTTTTTATAAACGTTTTGTTTGTCTATTTCACCACACCGACCAACGTTTTAAACTTTGTATGTTTGTATGTATGTATGTATGTATGTATGTATGTATGCATGTATGTATGTATGTATGTATGTATGTATGTATGTATGTATGTTAGTATGTATGTGTATATGCGTGTGTGTGTGTGTGTGTGTGTGTGTGCGTATGTGCGTGCGTGCGTACTTGTGTATGTGTTGTGTGATTGTGGGTATGTGTGTGTGTGCGTTTGTGTCAAAGGTGCCAAATGTTCCCGTTCTGTCATTCATGTATTTTATGAGAAGTGCGGTATGTAATTGAAATTACTAGAGCACGAACTATTTAACAACTAGATTTGTGAGAATATGTCGAACTAGATTAAGCGACTATGTGACATTTTGAGTGAAGAGTGTGACGTATATATAACACTTATTAAATTATGCAAATAATATGAAGTATAATTTGAATTCTATTAATATTAATGAAGTACAAGTAGAAGAGGGTTAGCATTTCCGAGTGTTTCGGACAGTGCATTATCACAAAAGGTATTCAAAGTAGTTAAAATTCCAACTACTGGAGTACGCTATCGCGCCTATAAAGGGGCACGTTCTCAATAGGTATTCATCTTTTCACAGGTTTAAGCGAATAATTCAAACAAACAGTTATGCAGTCTCACCGTATCATCAGTGATAATATCAATAATGATAATATAGCGCACCTTCCATCTCAAATAACACAAATGCGCTGAAACATAAAGTCCAAACGCCATTGTATAATATAGATATAGGACATGGCAAAATGATATTCTGCCAATCACGTCAACTTCTGTGCCCGTACTCAATGGGTGGGTTACACCATAGTCTCACAGGGCGGGACCCTCTTCTACTTGTACTTCATTAATATTAATAGAATTCAAATTATACTTCATATTATTTGCATAATTTAATAATTCTATTACATAACACTCGTACAAGCATTCAGAGGGTTAGCATGTTCAAAGTAAGATACAGAAGTTGACCAGAAATATAAAATAGCTATTATAATGGGCTTGACATGAACAGAAATCATGCCACAGAAGAGTTCATTACGATGATTGAACTACTACCATCAAAGGTCCAATCACCCCCCTAAACTTGCCTGTTCGTTTTCCTTCTTCCTGCCTCCAGGGATATGGGAGCGTATTTCCAACAAATAATTGCAATACATTGGAGCGAGTCAATCTCCTTGCCCTCGATAGACGTTGGCGAAAGGTAAAGAAAACTACTATAAGAATATACATAATTATGTATGTTCTTGATAAGGTTCACGTTTCTAAACATAAAGTACATGTCCATCCTTTGCAAGGAAGAATACATAGGCTGCAAGGCTACTGTCCCATATGAACGAAAAGACAATCTTAGAGCCTGCATGAACAATGTGCGGCTAAAAACCCTCCACTACGTGGAGTGACATTGATCTTACAACCTAAAAAAAAAAAAAAGGATAATCGGTCGAAGTGACCGTGTTTTCTGATTTACAAATTTCCATCTGCGTATGATCTCGCTCATCATGTTAATATCTAGTATAGCGGTACTAACTGATCGCTATGCAAACCTCGCTCCTTGACCAGAGTATGGCGGATCGAAAACTGTTAGCTAATTTAGGCAACTTCAACTTCACTGCTGAACACACATGCAGGTTATACAATGCATGCCAATAATCACAAGAACTATGCTGTACTAGGTCAGGCATATCAGACTGACCCATTGGCGTGGTCAGGGATTTGCCATACGACTGCTGAAAATATAAAATACATATCCCATATTCGTAAAAAACGAAGAATTACGCTCGTTATTCCACTCTTGAGACTTTCCCCGCGGCATCCCTGTAAGAAGTCAAGTTTATTCAATGACGTCACATGGATGATTTCAATATGGTTGCAATGATAGTATGATGATTAGATCTGGCCAACTTTAATTTGTCAAAATTTAGAACAATGAAGAGAGGACTTCTTCATATTGTCTTCATATTGTTGCTGCCATTCTATTAGCAGAATCCAAGTAACAATTATTGTTCATCTCGCGGAACTGGGCCAGCGGAATATACGTCCTAAAAGGAGTGCATAAACACACAATCTTATCTTCCGGACGGTACTTATAGTCGACGTCGTCTTCAACAAATCATCAAAGAATATCGCCTTACTCTCATTTACTGAATCATGAAGAAACACGACAAAGTCTGTGAATGTAACATATTCGGGTTATACGCGTTTCTATACGAAGGATTTCGAGGCAATGACTGAATATTCCGTCCACTATTACCCATTATTACAAGGGGGTGCTGTCCAACTGCACGACCATCGATGTGATGTGAACAACAACAGAAACCGAAAATCTGTATGAACCAATAGTAACTTTATAAAATGCATGAGCGGACTGATCTGTTCAGTCCTCTGCTTCCAGGCCGATTAGGATCGCTTGCTAGCCTAATCACGCAAGGATGAGGCCGATCAGACCTGAAAGAACAAGACGCAAACATGGCAAAAGGTCGGCTGCATCCCAGCATCAAACTAAGGCCACGATCGGGTATACCCATTGGGCGATTACCACTATTAGTGCAAATCGTGCACTATCTGTATGCAGACCACTACGAGTTCTAGAATGAGTAAGAAGATCCCATGATATCGGACAACTATCAATAACAGATGCCTTAGGATCATGTTTTTTTTTTTTTTTTTTTTCTCTGTCCATCAGTAATCTTATTTACCGGCAGGTTAGCCTCTTCGGTGCTTTTGCTTTTGTCCCATAGGGACCCGTAATTAATACCATTTTTACCAGAGTCATCTGATACCCATCCGCACTTGTGCACTATCTCCATTCCCTGGAGAGCATTGCAGCAGGTGCTACTGTATAGTGCACTCAAGCATGCTTTACACACCCTCATTCAGGTCAAGTACTCATATCCTGCATGGGTGGAGAGCAGCAGTACGGATAACGTACCTTGCTGAAGGACACAAGTGCTGTACTGGGGAATCGATTTAGGTTCGAACTCGGCTCTCGTGCTCGCAGAAGCACTATCCGACGTATACCGAGACCCGTTTGTAATTTTTTTTTTTTTTTTTTTAAATGCAACGATACAGTCTATATCGTTATCGGGTACAAACGTATAGGCGTAATAACACAGGAACGCAGGGTCCGTGAATGTAGACCCAACTTCTCATTCCACGTATTTGATTAAAGAAGACGAACACCGTGCTATTGCCCATATTGGCATACGAACGATTGTGCATGCCAGAAATTCACGTATACATACATGTTTAGCGAAGATACAATTATTATAAGACGTCCGAGGGCATCCATATACGTTGCCTCATATCTGGGACACAAACCCCCTGAAAAAAGGGAATATCATTCTGACACAATGCCCCCAACATGCTCTCTTTTAATGGAACAATGGAGACTGGGGGGTCATGAATATGGGAAGAAAGGTCATCTGGCGACCGACTTTTAATTCACCTTCCAAGCTTCCTCGTTGTACTTGGACTTAGCGGCATCAAACAATCGAAGACGCCATTATTCCTGAATAGACCTCGCCCATTCCAGTGTTTAGCTATGTACTTTTCCGACACGAAAAAACACAAGTGAGCTAACGAAGTTGGCGAATTAGCCATGCACTTTAACTAAGTACTCTGTTTAAATAACATGCCACCCTTATCGCGATGTTTGTTTCCCTTCCTGCCCCAAGATTCAATCTCCTTCCAATAATGAAGATTGCAGAAACAAAACTCGTACGCTTTTTTTTTTTTTTTTGACGAATGTCCCATCTGACATAACGGGTACGAATCCCTGCATGAACCATGCATTGTTTGCTGGTCGTCGGTATTGAATCATCGATATACACCACGCATTGATGTATTGAATAGGCACTTGGACTAAATAAATCCACAACCCGATATATACCAAATTGATGCACCACCATGTGCATCGAAAAACTGAGCCTCCCCGTCTGTACACGAAGGTGTAAGGGGAGGGGTTGGTTTGGGCTAACGGAAACCGACTCAATGCGCAAGCCGAAATACCGAGGGTGGGGGTACCGATTGAGGCTTTCCCGGCGCCTTATGCCCAGCTGGCAACTGGCTTGATCGTCCCGTTATAGCCGGACCATCCCAGGCTATAACCGTCGACAACGCATGTCGACATGCATCTACCTCCTTTACCCGTCGGGCGACTTAATGGATTAAAAAATATATATATATATATATATATCCGCAAATATAACATGACACATGTATATAGCCTGGAGGCCATTCGCCGACACCGGGATGCATCCTTTGCCTGTAGCTTGTGCTTTTTTTTTTTTTTTTTCATTCAGGCGTTGCTCGCCCGGCAATCGATGGAAGAGAGCCCCGAATCCTTGGCCCACTTGAGGGGCACGGGGGGCCACGGCATAGAGATCGATTAATGTACATTACTCGTGTAACCTTCTCAATCACGCCCGGTCTTGGAGGCAGGCTGTCCGCTGAGGTTATAATCTTCCCACCAAGCATTATTACGGGACAACACACGGTTTCTGATTCCTCGAAGATGGCGTCAAAAGTCCTCTTACCCCATACAACTGGGGCAGATATCGCTTATCTCATACAAATGGCCTGGGGTAGATTCCACTTAACCCATACAACTGGGTTAGTTACCACTTATCTCATACAATTGGGGTAGATTCCACTTAACCCATTCAACATGTACAAATGGATTAGTTACCACTTACCCCATACAACCATGAAAACTGGGGTAGTT
This sequence comes from Echinarachnius parma, assembly GCA_037951105.1. Classification (NCBI taxonomy): domain Eukaryota; kingdom Metazoa; phylum Echinodermata; class Echinoidea; order Clypeasteroida; family Echinarachniidae; genus Echinarachnius; species Echinarachnius parma. The sequence goes on from JBAMJV010008376.1 coordinate 28,798, forward strand.
CCAACTTAACCCATACAACTTGGTTAGTTACCACTCACCCCATACAACTGGGGTAGATTCCACGCAACCCATACAACTGGGTCAGTTACCACTTACCCCATACACGTGGGGCATATCCGAACGTTGCACGTGGGTCATACCACTGACTCGTTGTTTTTCCTTCAATATATAAATTAATAGACAACAAGTTAGAAATTCTTCTCCTATGCGCACCATACATGATGTATGTTAGTACCCTGTATAGCCGAGCTGCCTGCAAGCAGGCGCATCAGGCACATCAAGGAATGGGTTCTAAAAACTCCCCCTGCCTGCCCACCATAACGTTAAGCAAATCGTCGCTGTTAAAAGCCGTCGACGTGGATGAAAAGAGCGGTCTACTACGACCACCCTGTTGACCATCCTGCTGGCCAGCCAAGCGGGTCGCTTCCTCTGACGGCCGCCTCAGCTCAGGCTTGGCCGCTTGACCCGGGTAGGCAAAATTCTCCTCATAGCGCTTCAGCTCCGATTCCTCTATAATCTCGTCACTCGACATAGTTGCACTGTAGTCACACTAAAGAAAGATGAATACCTATTGAGAACGTGCCCCTTTATAGGCGCGATAGCGTACTCCAGTAGTTGGAATTTTAACTACTTTGAATACCTTTTGTGATAATGCACTGTCCGAAACACTCGGAAATGCTAACCCTCTGAATGCTTGTACGAGTGTTATGTAATAGAATTACACTGTTTATCGTCAACAATGATTTGAGCATGCTTGATGTGAATGTGCATACACAATGGCCTTGTTCGGTACATACATTATATTTCATAGATATATATAAGTAAGGCATTCCTCTGCGATGTTGACGCTTTATTGCATTACCAATTTCATGTGACCTGATTCAAGACCGCCAAAACTTGATTTCTGGTTGGATTTGGACGGACAGATAATGGCATTTTCGTCATGATTATCGACAGATCGGTTTCGATGGAGAAATGCGCATGCATGCGGTAAGTTTGGTTAGAATATATTATTATTTATTTCTGGCGTTTTCCACCCAAAATTTCAGTGGCGTCATGCTGTTCGTAATGCGATAGGAACGCTTTAATGATGATATTACTACTACTAGAAAGCAGAATAATATATATTTTGTATTTAGTTTTAGATCAATATTTTTCTGTTTTTATTTTACTGCGAAAAGTATTTAAGGGATAGTACAGTTCTGGTCAAACTTAATTTTAGTAACCAAAACTTGCACCATCATTACCATGATTACAAACTAACAATTATAACTTCACCATGCCCGAATGGTAGAAAAACTTACAAAACGACTAGTCACGCGCTCTTACAAAATATATATTACACTTGGTATTTCATTACCTCACAAATGAATTATTTCTTGAAGCGTACTCGATCTAAAACAAAACTAAACTATCACTGTAAGCATTAAGTTGTAATGTAATGCCAAGTTTCATTAAAGTTTGCCATGTACAAACCACTTATAGAATGGGGGCTGCAGCAGCCCCAACCGACAAAATATACGCATTTTCATAAAATTGACGAATATTCAGTTTGCATGTGATTTCACGCTCTAAAAACCATTTTTCAATATCCCACGTTCCCCAAATGTAATGTTCATAACGTTGGAGGGGTAAACGCAAAAATATGCTTTATCATGTTTATGGGCAGAGAGGGTTAAAGTGATATATATAGAGTATCAAATTTGTCAAATTAAACCCAAATAATTTTTGGAGCTTTTACAATTGTCTCGTAGTTGTACCTTGTTTAATTGTCTTGCTTATGGAGACCGAAAAATGAAATGGGTTTCACATTTTTCAGATATCTCTCTTATTATGGTGATGGAGATAATGTATGACTAAAAGAAAGGCGTTCCAGGAAAGCTTTTTTTCATTGTAGTCAAAATCAATAAGCACTCTCTATTATTTCTTTATTTGTTTTTCAAAATGAAATTCACCCTTCTGTTTTTCACTGTTTGGTCAAGTTATATCTACTGGTTTTAAAAGTGCCAAGTGAGCGGACCTTTTTGAAAGAGATGAACGCAAGATGTACGGGACAAGTACCTCGTGCCCTCCCGGATATAACTGTTAAAAGAAGGAAGGTCAGTGGCGTAGCTGCGGCTAGAGCACGGTCCGACTACGGCACGGCAAAGGCACGGCCCGACTACGGCACGGCAACGACACGGAGGGCATGTGCATAACTTGACAAAAACAACTCGCCCCTGTTTCATAAGACTTTTTCAATTGTTTGATATAATTGTCCAATTATTGTAACTACATGTTATATGGCAACATGTACAGCTATAATGCTCAATGCTGATTGGCTGTCGACACAGTAGTTACACTAATTGGGCATTATTACAACCATTGGAAGCGTTTTATGAAATGGGACCTGAAGAGGAAAATCTGCGATCAAGTAAAGAAATATAAAAGGTGTGCCCCCAATAATTCAGGTACCCCCTTCCCAATCAGTCCGACCCCGCTACGCCACTGAACCCTCGTGCCCTTCCGTAGCTGTTCGTTTATCAATTTTGAATGAAAGCCCAAATTACAAAACAACAACAACGTATAGCTGTTCCGAGAAAGAAAGGTTACCCAATTTCGTGTGGACAATAACGGTCACCAATCTCTGACCGATTAACTTTTCGTTTCTACAATTTTTTTTTATATTCATGACCAAGGCGAAGGAGGAGGGGGGGGGGGGGGGGGGGGCAAGTGCCTTTAATCGATGTAACAAAAACAATACAAACACAGAAGAGGAAATTCTGTGCAACAAAATAAAGAAATACATACGATGAGGCCCCAAATAATTTGAGTGCCCCCCAATCAGTCCGACCACGCTAAATACAACTCTGAATGTACCCTCGTGCCCTCCCGTAGCTGTTTCAGGAGAAAGGTTAGGGGGTTCCCCCTTTCGTGTGTACAATCATGTCACCACTCTCTCTGACCGATTACCTTTTTGTTTCGTCCAAAATTGTTCATTTTGGCCGAGGCGAAACCACTGATGAAGTCGTGTTTGTACTTTATTTTCGCGATCAATCGAATGCAACGTATTCTGCGACCCGCAGGTTAAAATTGAGCTGACTGGTTGGTAGATTCTAGATAGCTTGGCAGAAAACGGGACCGTAATATCTTTAGTATAGGAGGCCAGTAGTTTGATTGAGGCGTGCATCGTATAACTATAATAATCATGGTGTAGCCTGGATGGAACACAATTTCATAGTGGTTCCACATCTACCTCTTTTATATTTCATTCACTCGGATCACTCAGGACTTGGAATATAATCATAAGTACACCTCATTAATATTCGGTAAGTGTTTAACAATAACCATCCCATACTTAATTAAACTACAGTGATGTTTCATTTTCCGTTTCTGTTAGATTTATTGGTATTTATCGCATTTCTCGTTTGCACCGCCTTTTCCACTATAATTATTATCATATCAGTTACACGTTTGTTGACATAATCAATGTGGGTTTGTTATTACATTATCAACAAGTGGTGCTGTGTCGCGTGCAGCAGTTTGGCTTCCACGAATCTCATATCTGTTCAATGTTTACAGTCAGTCCGGATCTGAAATATATTTATAATTATCAAACTATATGCTGTATTTTACTGTCTCCTGTTTTGTTAATGAATCTATTTACAATTCTCTTCACTTCATCCCTTGTAGTATATTATAAGACGTACAAAATATGATTAATTAATTAATTAACGAATATCACTAGCGATATTATTTCCGATACTATATCCGCAATGAGTAATATATTTAGCATACTTAATTAATTATTAGAAAAGCACACTGCTATGTTGTATACATCGTATATTTCTTATGAAAGTAATAGCACATCTTTACCAGTACGAGATCCTTATTGTATTTTTGTATCGAATTTGTTTCTTTCGATGCTCGAAAATTGGTGTTGTCTTCCGATATTCCGAATAATGAATTGATTTTTAAATCATTGTCATCATCATCATCATCATCATCATCATCATCATCATCATCATCATCATCATCATCATCATCATCAACAACAACAGCATCATCCTCATCATCCTTTCATTCTCATCATCATCCTCGTCATCATCCTCATCATCCTCACCATCATCATCATCCTCAGCATCCTCATCATCGCCGCCACCATTATCGTCAACATCGCTATCATATCAACATCACCGCCACCACCAGCACCATCATCATCATTATCATCATTATCATCATATTGTAAAAGAGCCAGCAATAACCACAAAATCTCTGCCCTACATTATCATCGTTACCATTAGGTTCTTTTATATCGCTTTGGCGCCCCCAATCGGTGGTTGGATACCACAATAATATACATGTAAGCAGTGAGGTGGTAAGATTCCCACTTCCATGATGTATATAAGTATACTGAATCATCGAACAAGCAACAATTACATTACAATTACATAAAACAACATTAGCTTTTAAGAAAGTGCAGTTTCTTTGCAAGGCGTTACCTTCTGTTTGATAATACAAAGTAAGTATAATGTTACATCACATTTTATTCAGCGTTAAATGTTATTAAGAGGAAGCAAATTGCATATTGATTTGTAAATGATAAGTAGCTTGAGGCATGCAACTGTAAATAAGCTTGCTTTTAACGACGGACAATCCCATCTCATGGAGTATAATGATATTAGTTTTGTCAATATTTAGGATTGTCTACAAGATTTTCTTGTACAATTTGGTGTTTATTGTCCATCTTTCACCACTACAAATTTGATTAAATTCCACTCAGACATGCTTAAATGATTATATATAGCCAATCATTTTTTTTTAATGTATGCCCATTTACTTTTTTGAGAAGGTGTATTCACAAGACAAAGTGGGCGCGTAACTCCCAATCTACCGAGGAATATTATTTAAATGGCTACCTTGATCGAGTGTACCATCAGCCTAGTATTATGCTCACATAATAGTTGCTCGCAGCTATAGTATCTTCCCTTGGGAGCTGATAAGGTGCACAATATATTTATGCGGGTTCATATTACTATACCCAAACAGTTCAGTCATGTGGAAATAATAATTGTCCGGCGCGAGTGTTTTCTACGATGACAATCACACGACAATTGAAGTCATATGGTTTTCTGACCGATGTGTGTGCGCTTTGTATTGTAACTCGATTATAAAATCAATAAGACAAACAATAACACGGTAACTTAATTGCAATGGCTGATATAAATAGCGCATACATGCGAGGCGCCGTTAGAAATCGAACCCCCGACCTTCACATTGAACGACGAAGGGCAGAACCATTAAACCACGTACGTCATACCATGGATAGTACTAGGAGACTATCCATGGTCATACACTCCGGTGTGGTCGCGGATTTGATCCGGCCGCGGCATCAGTCCGGGCAGTGCAATTTAGAGGGATGCCTGCTAACATCAATTTGCATAGTTACAAAATCTAACCACAGCCACTAAATCTAACATAATAAGCACCATATTTAGGGTTAGGGTTAGGATTAGTTATGTTCGAAACCAAATGTTTTAATATTGAAGTTAGCAACCAAAAATAATATAATGGCAAGTCGGAAAAAATCTGCGCGCGGATCTTGTCGGCCCGGACTTATCCCGCGGCCGGACCTTTTCCGCTCCCACACCGGCTCAGGAAAAAAGTCACGTCACATCTTCTATATATCTCACTCTCTATATTATATGATGGAATCAGATAAAGCAGAAATCTTCCAAACAAGATAATCCAATTATTCGGCTCGTAATCCAATTCTTCTGACTGGCCAACTTGGATGGCTGAATACGTAAACGAAAATTAACATGATACTAGCATGAGTTGAGGTGGTCGTCATATCATGGACCGTTTGTGCATATTATACTTTATCAAGAAAATAGGTATGAAAGGAACACGAATTTTCAAACAGTCCTAACACCCACATGCACAGTCTCATACAAGCAGAAATACACACTCACACATAAACTCATACAAACATACCCGCATAGGCATAGATCACAGACACGCAAACATACAATCATGCACACATACACGCAAGAACGCACACAACATGCACATAAAATTACATGTACACACGCACGCACACACACATACACACCAAACACCAACACAGGTACACACACCCACATGCACATACATATATATATATATATATATATATATATATATACACACACACACACACACACACACACACACACACACACACACACACACACACACGCACACGCATACACACACACACACACACACACACACACACACACACACACACGCACGAACGCACGCACACACGCACACACGCACATACACACACACACATCCGCACACGCATAATTAAACATTCATGCACATATATACACACGCAGGTACACACAAATGCAAGCACCAGTGTACGCACACAAACATAATACACCTTTTCTCTTCTTTTTTTCATTGCCATTTTGTATTGACCGTCATGACTGTATAATCTATGTCATAATTAAATTTGATGGCCGACTGCATTGCAGTGAGTAAGACAATCGTTTGTATATAACTTATTTATGTATGTGTAGCCCTAGGCCTTTTGATTACATGCACGCATGACCTCTATCTAAATTGACCATGACAAGTGGCATATCGTACGGGATACTATGGGGTTATGTCATCGGGGGTGGGAGGGGAGAGCTCTGTTATTCCCCTGATAGCAGACTGACGTCTTTATGACGTCTTAATTTGGTCGTAAACTGGTAAACACGTCATATGTCGTACAAACGATCAGAATACGACGTCATTATGACGTATTTTAAAGACCATTTTCGACATGATGACTTATGTCGTATAAAAGACGTAACATTGACGTCATTATAACATCTTTAAACGACCATTTTTCCACTATTTATTTTTGTCGTAGGAAAGACGTAAAAACGATGTCATTATAACGTCGTTCAAAGACCATTTTTAAGAATGTATTATTGTCGTATAGAAGACATGATAACGACGTCTTTATAATGTCGTTTAAAGACCATTTTTGCCATACGGGTTTATGTCGTATCAATAACGCTATAAAGACGTAAGTTTGACGTCTTTTCAAGACCAATTTTTTGCCATCATTTTTTGTCGTATGGACGCCCTTTTTACGACGTTAATGTGACGTATTTCAAAGACCATAATTATTCCAATTGTTTTTTGTCGTATGGAAGGACGTAAAAATTACGTTAATATTACGTCATTTAAAGATCACTTTTTCAGTATTTATTTTTGTCGTATAGAAGACGTAACAACGACGTCTTTATGATGTCTTTGAAAGACTATTTTGCCATCATTTTTTGTCGTATGGACGACCACTTTACGACGTCATTTTGAAGTCTTTTCAAGACTAGTTCTTTGCCATCATTTTTTGTCGTATGGACGACCTTTTTACTACGTCATTTTGACGTCTTTCAAAGACCATTTTTTTCACTATTTATTTTGTCATAAAAACGCCTAAAAATTGACGTCTTGATGATGTCTTTTAAAGACTATTTTTGCCATTATGGTTTGTGTCGTACGACGACGTTAATACGACGTCATTATGATGTGTTTTCAAGACTAGTTTTTGCCATCATTTATTGTCGTATGGACGACCTTTTTACAACGTCATTGTGACGTCTTTCAAAGACCATTTTTTCCAATGCTTTTTCGTCATATTAAGGATGTAAAAACGACGTCATTATCACGTCATTAAAAGATTATTTTTAAGTATTTATTTTGTAGTATGAAATACGTTATAACGACGTCTTTATGATGTCTTTGAAAGTCCATTTTTGCAATTAAGGTTTGTGTCCTACGGACAACATTATTAAGACGTCATTTTGACGTCTTTTCAAGACTATTGTTTGCCATCATTTTTTGTCGTATGGACGACCACTTTACGACGTCATTTTGAAGTCTTTTCAAGACTAGTTTTTTTGCCATCATTTTTTGTCGTATGGACGAACTTTTTACTACGTCATGTTGACGTCTTTCAAAGACCATTTTTTCACTATTTATTTTGTCATAAAAAAGTCTTAAAATTGACGTCTTCATGATGTCTTTTAAAGACTATTTTTGCCATTATGGTTAGTGTCGTACGACGACGTTAATATGACGTCATTATGATGTGTTTTCAAGACTAGTTTTTGCCATCATTTAATGTCGTATGGACGACCTTTTTACAACGTCATTGTGACGTCTTTCAAAGACCATTTTTCCAATGCTTTTTCGTCATATTAAGAATGTAAAACGACGTCATTATCACGTCATTAAAAGATAATTTTTATATATTTATTTTGTAGTATAAAAGGCTTTATAATGACGTCTTTATAATGTCTTTGAAAGGACCATTTTTGCCATTAAGGTTTGTGTCGTACGCACGACAATATTAAGACGTCATTATGACGTCTTTACAAGACTAGTTTTTGCCATCATTTTTTGTCGTATGAACGACCTCATTACGTCATTGTGACGTCTTTTAAAAAACATTTTTTTCAATTATATTTTGTCGTATAGACGACGTTATTACAACGTGATTATGACGTCTTTCAAAGACATTTAAACAATTATTTTTGGCGTATGGACGACCTTTTTATGACGTCAATAAGACGTCTTTATGTCGTCTAAATGGCGTAATTTATGGTACAAATTGACGTCTTCAAGACGCCTTTTCGGAAAAAGATACGTCATTATCACGTCAAAATATGACGTCTA